>APFE031009405.1:116057-133294 GCA_000404065.3 Pinus taeda | reverse complement strand
ATATTTTGATGTGTATATGTCAACAAAAGTATGTAGAATGATGAATTAGATATAAAAAGCATAAAAACATAGATTGAACCATATAACATCAATCATACAGAAGTTATAATCTTCATCAACCACTTCCACAAGTTAGTAACATAGTGACATACAACATATTGAGTCTCATGATTCATCGATCTTAAAGTTTCAAGCTTTCAAAATTCAATATATAACGTTTATCATCATTGACCACCAAAGTTGTACTTGTAAGCTGAGTGTAACCATTACAACAAAGAATCTCTAACATGAAATGAAATGTTATAAAATGAAAGGAAATGAAACAACTTTCAACTTTCACGAAGCATCATATTCATAATACATTACCAATGATTTATAATTGCCAACTTCAAACTTCAAACTTAAATTGTCATATATTGTTTACAAAAAATGTCATAATAAATATGAACGAGTCAACCATTATAAAAACTACTAGAAACTAGAAAAGACAATTAAATCTATTATCTATTGCTTCCTCTTGTCGCCACGAGAAATGTCTAACTTTTGAGCAAGTCGTGGTATTGGTGGTCTTCTAGGACTCTCCTCTTGCATAGTCACATGACGAGAACCAGAAGGCACATGTCCTCCATGCGATGATGTAGATAGAGACGATGCCAACAAAGGAACAATAGTTGGAACTTGAGCACTAGCACTGCTACTAGATGGTGGGGGGGGGGGTATCATGGTTGTTGTTGCTTCATCATCATCTCTCAAAAGTTTTGATTCCAATTCTCCAATATGTATATTTCCACCCTCCAAATTATCATCCTCTGAGTTGTTGTCCCAAATTTTATATGTTGGATCCTCATAATCCCAATCACAATAATGACTCAACAACTTCAAGTTACAGTGCACATAAACCAAGCTTTCTGCCCAGTTTTCATTGAGTCTGTTTCTTCTCACATTATGTATGAAGTTGTATGTGCTACAACACCTCTCTGTGGAAGAAGTATTTACAAGCTATGAGAACTTTTTTTTCCAATTTTGGCAAAAGTCCCATGTCGCCATATGCTTCCTACAATGTGAGAGCATCAAATCTGTCTCTATCTTCCATTTCATGCAAAGAACCAAACAAATCAATGCAACTAAATTATTTTCCTAATTCAAGACGCAGATTAGTACACTCCTCCTTGTTAGGTACCAACTTGTCTAATGCTTCCATATATCCTTTAGATACCTCTGGATCTGTATGGGGTTTGATCCTAACCCCATCCCCAAGTGCAGGTTGGCCCAACCAAGGTGGAGAGTACTATTTTGGCATAAGCATATACACCAAGGAAAGTAGTGGAACATTAAGTTCATTCCACTGTGCACACACACAACTGTGAATCATTGTATACAAGTTGGGATCATTTTCCTGAACAATATCTTTTATTTGCCCCAACATGTGTTGGAATTTCAAAGTCTAACTATTAGAAATCCTTCCTGTACTTTATGATTTATTTCTTCCTACTTGTTCTATTAATTAACAAGTTATTTACCATGTAAATACTAAAAATAAATACAAGTACAATCTCAACACATACAGATCATCAACTGAAGGAAAAACAAGCACACAAGTGACACCGTTATTTTTGGAATAATGTCCCCGGAAAAACCCAATGCGAGAAAACCAGTGTAGCTATTTGAGGGTTTTATTATTAAGCAGTTTCAGAATACAATCTGGGTGCTAGAAATCGCTCACCCAATAGAGAATTCCCTCAACAATAGTACCTTTCAATCAAAGACAGATAACAGCCCCAATCTACCCCACGAAATCTCCCAGCATCAACCTCTAGGGTATGCGTCAACGTCTCTGGATCAACGTTAGCCTCTCTAGCCTAGCGTCTGCCCATCTGGCCTAGTGTCAGCCTCTTTGTGCTCTACGTCAACCTATGGAGCCTCTGAATCTCCCACGTTGGCCCTCCTCAAGCTCTGCGTAGCCCCTGGCTGCCTCTGCATGGCCTTTCATTGCTTCTGCGTGAACTCTAGCTGGCTCTGTGTCAACCCTCTCCCAAATTCTGCACTGAGGCTCCCGGTACTATCTCTACATCTCTGCTACTGCATTCACTGTCCCTTAGCTACAACTATGATCACTCCTTCAATTTCCTCAGCAAGCCCTGCCCCAGAAAATTGAATTCTTGATCAACTCGGTGTGTTCTCCAAGTGACCTTCAAGCCTCCTCTTATACTTTTCTCGTTGACAATTCAACAGCCGAGATTAAGTCCTAATCGATGGCTAAGATTAGATCTGCTTGATCCATGACTTTTGGACCATTCTAACTTAGTTTTATATTAATTCACATTAATATTTTATTTTCCCTAAGTTTAGACTTAGGGACTCCATTAAAAATATTAATTATTTTAATATCTCCCAAACTAGTTAGATTCTGCCCAAACCATTTCTGGGTCTTGGAGATCTCATGTGCTTTAGCCTCTTCACCAATTTTCAATGCTACCCCAAATTAACACTCCCTCTTAGCAAGGACTATGCTCTAATAATACTCCTCACTAAGTATCACCCTGATCATCTGACATCGGTCCCTCTGTTGATGCTAGGCCTACTTCCCAACAACCTCTACACTGCTACATCATGTACTTTTCTCCCCATGGCCTTGCCACTGCCACTACCACTGTTGCATCCATACGAAAGCTACCTCTGCATCTGTGTTGCTGCTCATGGCCCTACCACTGCCACTACTACATCTACATTGCATCCCCTCTCATCACGCTGCATCGTGTTGCTTATAGCATTGCCACTGTTGTTGCACTAAAACTCAGTTACTGAGAAGTAAGTAACTGATCTCCCAACTCTGACATCTCGGTCAGGCTAGAAACACTCCTAATGTTGAAGCTCCCTCTGTCTCTGACAAGTACTCCCTCTCTAACCTCTGCGTTGCTGCAAGAACTCTGTGCATCTCGCACTCCTACCTCACGGTGTCCTAGGACACCTACACTATAGCTCCTTTTGTCGCTCCATCCGCATTCGTCTCTACCAACATCCGCCAGTCCTGCTACTCCTCTTCGGGACTCTCGTAGCAAGGTATAATCCAAGAGGTTGGGTACCTCGAGGATCCAACCCCTCATCACCTGTAGCCCATCTGACTATAGTGCGATGCCTCCTCACTTCCTCTCAAGTGGTGCATGAGCACTCATGGCACAGTCAGCATCTGTCTCCAATTCTTTCTCCGCTTTTGTTGGCACAACCTTGGTCTCAGAAGCCTCTCCTTTGCTCTTCTTCCTCAGACACTAGCTCGCATAGTGACCCAGATCCCCACAATGGAAGCATTTGACCTTGGAGAGGTCCTTCTTCTTCCATTTCTCCTGCTTTCCCTCAAATGCTAAGGAAAAATTCTCTTCTTCCTCCTTGATTCTGACCCCCTTGCTGCTACTTCCCACCTTGGTTAGCCTTCTGATCTCTTCTTGACGAAGAGTTGCCCACAGTTCCTCCCAATCTGGAAGGGTCGACCTACCCAATATGCTCTAGACAAATACCTCCCAATCCTATGAGACTGTGTTCAATGCGGTCCTCACCAACATCTCCTCACCTTGCGTGGCCCCTATGGAAGTCAGTTGATTCTGGATCTCTTTCAATCAACCAAGGAAGGTGTCTATTTATTCTCCCTTCTGCATCTAGTATGACCCCAACTGATTTTCTAGTAGAACCTTCCTCTGCACGGAAGTATGTTAATACAATTTTATCAGGGCCTCCTACATCGCATTTATCGTGTCCTTTTCATAAATATGTGGTACTACATGGTCCTTGACCCCATCAAGGATGATGATCTTGGCCCTTTCCATTGCCTCCTTGTGCTTTTGATTCTCAGCCAGGTTAATTGGGATTGTTATCATGTTTAAGGCAAAGTGCTTGAGATGATTCCTGTCTAGAATGGACAAGATCTTGGCCTTCCAGACTACGAAGTTTGAGGCTCTGTCTAGTCTATCCTGATCTCTTACCCCATTCACTACCATTTTGATGATCCTCTTTCGACTCTTCCGAGTCTCTCTACTTCCATCTTGGAATTTCTCAGTGTGACTCCCTCTGAGTCTCGATTTCCCTCCTGGAAACTCCTCTACCAATGTCGAGATGCCCCCACTCCAATTGTTAATGCAGCTGCACCACTGATCTGGATTTCTTAGCTAGAAATCCTTGGTAGCAACTCCTTCCTCCTTGGTCTTTCCCTGTTAGGTATTGTTCTGACCACAGTACCCCACCAGCTTCACTCCGCAACTTACCCACAGCCTCCTATGCCCCAACAAACTAAAGGTAGAGCCTCTAAGCTCTGTGCAATCCCGGCACCAGCAAAATCCGCACCTCGTGGCCATGGGTGTCAATCCTTCCTAATTGAGAAAGATGATCAAGCATTGTGTAGGTCAAGTCTTCTCCTCTCTACCATTGCATTGATCCTCTCCCTGACTCGAACTAATGACGCAGGCACTACGTCACCCCTTCCTTACTGCTTTTCCACTTGAAACAACTTCGGTCACTTGAGACAGTTGTTTCTATTATTTCTACTCTGCTCGGTTGATGCCCTTTGTTATCGTGTGATTTGCAACTTCGCTCTGATACCATGTTGGAATTTCTAAGTCGAACAGTTAGAAATCCTTCTTGTACTTTCTGATTTATTTCTTCCTACTTGTTCTATTAATTAACAAGTTATTTACCATGTAAATACCGAAAATAAATACAAGTACAGTCTCAACACATACAAATCATCAACTAAAGGAAAAACAAACACACAAGTGACACCGTTATTTTTGGGCTAATGTCCTCGGAAAAGCCTAATGCGGGAAAACCGGTGCATCTATTTGAGGGTTTTATTATTAAGTAGTTTCATAATACAATCTGGGTGCCAGAAATGGCTCACCCAATAGAGAATGCCCTCGGCAGTAGTACCTCTCAGTCAAAGACAGATATGAGTCCAATTATGCCCCACGAAATCTCCTAACATCAACCTCTCGGGTTTGTGTCAGCCTCTTTGGCCCAACATCTGCCCAGCGTCAGCCTCTCTGGCCTAGCGTTGGCTCTATGGGCTTTGCGTCAACCTTTGGAGCCTCTATGTTAGCCTCTGCATCTCCCACGGTGGCCCTCCTCAGGCTTTACATAGCCCCTGACTGTCTTTCACTACTTCTACGTGGCCTCTAGCTGGCTTTGCGTTAATCCTCTCCTGGATTCCACGCTAATGCTCCCAATACTGCCTCTGCCTCTCTGCTACTACATTCACTGCCCCTCAACTTCAATTTTGATTACTCCTTCGATTTCCTCAACAATCCCTGCCCCAGAAAATCAAATTCTTAATCAAATCGATGTGTTCTCCAAGTGACCCTCAAGCCTCCTATTATACTTTTCTTGTTGACAATTCAACGACCAACATTAAGTCCCTAATCAATGGCTAAGATTAGATCTAGCTTGATCCATGACTTTTGGACCATTCTAGCTCAAATTTATATTAATTCACATTAATATTTTATTTTCCCTAAGTTTAGACTTAGGGATTCCATTAAAAACTATTAATTATTTTAATATCTCTCAAACTGGTTAGATTCTGCCCAAACCATTTCTGGATCTTGGAGATCTCATGTGCTTTAGCCTCTCCACCAATTTTCAAGGCTAGAGCACATTCGATGCTACCCAAAATCAACAACATGCTATCCATTTTCTCATACACCTCCCCAATCATTGGTTTATCTGTATCTACAAAATGAATCATGCTATAAATGGACTTGGTGAGTTGCAAGACTTCCCTCACACGTGCCCAAAACAAACCATCAAGAGCGGTCTCCTCCACCTGTTCAAAACCTTGCTTGTCAATTGCATTTGGAGCCTTGTCCTTTAATACCTGCTAGTTTTCACTTGATAACATGCTAGCCAATGACTCTCTTACCTTCAAAATATGCCTGAAGGTCAGGTAATAGCTAGCACATCTAGTCTTCACAATCTTCAACAACTCCAATCTTGAGTGATTGCGAAAAAGCCCATGGGTATTGCTATGATTTGTAATAAATTTTATCATTTTTTTGCCTCTCTTGTACAAATCACCAATCCATTTGTATTGTTGGTTTTTGTTCTTAATAATATCATGCATCAAAAGGTCCATTGTGTGAACCAAACACCCAGACCAAAATATGTTGGGGTATTTATCCTCAATAATTGCTCTCATTGCCTTACAATTAGCAACATTATCGGTGATGACTTGGATGACATTGTATGGACCAATAAGTTCAATTGTTTCAAGTAATGGTTCTGCAATGTTGGTGTTGGTCTTGAACTTCTCTGAGTACTCATATGTTGAAACGAAGATGGCACCACTAATAGACATAGCAATAACACTTTTTTTTTGGTCAAGTAAGAATGGAGCTTTCTATTAACCCAACAAGTACATTACATATGTTACAAGGTAAACCAAAAACCCTTTCGTTTACCAAAAAATGGTCCACATAACCTATTAGAAGTATTATTGGCTTTAACCTTTAAAACACGGAACCATTCACTCTAATGGAAAAAAAAAGGATTACACAGGAAATACATAAAACCCAACCCACAACCCATAAGGTCAAACTTCAAAATAATACATCTGTAACCATAAAAAATTGTCATCCATCTCTTTCAATTATCCAATAGCTAATGTTGAATCGCGAAATCGCATATCGGTGAATCGCAATTCCAACCCACCTCCTTCCTTTGAGCACCAATCAACCACTTGCATGACCGAACCTCCACTTTTGATCTACCAATCGTGGATCCAGTGGTCCACCCTGAATTCGAATGGACAAGTAGCACGAGGATTAACCGCCCGAAAATCATTTTCCTCTCTCCTCCTCGCTGCTATGTGTCGCTTGAAGAGTGGAATCGGAGGCCAAGCTCAAAAAACCAGTTACCACTTAGAACCTGCCCGAAATACCACTTGTGGTTCGAGAAACCATTTCCGCGTGAATTAATTTGCGCGCTCTTCCACCAAGCGAATTAATTTGTGCACTCTTCCACCAAGCAATAGGCAAACAGTTTAGGCTTCCATATCCTCCTGCCTATCTCCTAATCCTCTTCAATCCAATTTTCAATCCATTGCTCTGTATCTTTGGTAGCCTGACAGAGATACTCCTCTAACAGTTTCCCTGGGGGTAACAACTCCCAAATGTGTTGAGCGTCCCATTCCTTATTATTCACTCCATTCCCCAAATGATCAGCTAACATGTTAGCTTTTCTTTTCACATGGACAAAGATTACAGTTTTTAAGGTTTGTAAGTGGGTGTAGATATGGTGAAAGACCTGTGATAGCCTCCAGTGTTTTGACACTTTGTCTGGTGATGTGCCATTACATATTTTCTTGGCCGCTCTAATAATCAATTCCATATTTTCTTCAATGATGACATTATGTGAATTTGAATCCACCAAGATTTCCAAGCATTATTCTAGGGCCATGAGTTCCGCCATGTTATTAGTGGCCTTCCCCAAGTGGCCATGAAAGCTCTTTATTTGACCCTGTTCATCTCTTATAACACCACCAAAACTAGCTAACCCTGGGTTGCCCTTAGAAGCTCTTTCGTTCATTTCATTTCTATCTTTCAGAAGTGTCCTGATGATGGACCCCCGTTGGGGTTCGAAACGTCGACAGACTGAACTAGAAACTGTGGATAATCCGGAACATGAAGCTAGCTCTGTCTATATTGACCTTTAAGAAACCATGTGGAGGAGGCTTCCAAATATTTATATCTGCAGCTGTTTGGATCACACCCTTGATTATGACCTATGGGCTTATAGACTGGAGACCCAAATGTAGTAGAATACTCGCATCATGGGGCAGAGGAGGGTCCTTAGGAAGTGTCCTCAACAAGCTACTGATTGTGTCTTTAAGATACCCTAAAATTTGGTCAATTATGTGTTGGGGCTTGCTTTCTTTGTTCTTGAAGATCCGACTATTGTGCTCTTTCCAAACATTCCAGGATGACAAAGCATGGAACCAAAGTCAAAGCTTTATTGATTATTTCATTCCCTGAGAAATTTTTTCTCCAATTCTTCAAAGTATTGGAGATGCTGAGTCTGTCCCTATTGGTGTACCTAAAGATTGAGGCCACCCATTCCCACACGGTGGAGGTAAAAGGGTAGAGGTTGAGAAGGTGATCCATTGTCTCCTCTTGCGAGCCACAAAGGTAGAATTTGGATGGTCCAGTGAAGCCCTTTTTTAGGAGATTCTCCCAAGTTAAGATTTTCCTTTGATGAACTAGCCAAACAAATAATTTTATCGTCATCCAGTGGGGGCTTTGCCAAAGACTCTTCCAAACTTGATCAGGGTTTAGATAGTTAAATCCTGTTACTACTTATTTAGCTTCTTTGAGGTTAAAGCTTCCTTTAGTGTTCTTTCCCCATCTTAGTTGGTCAGGCAAGGAGGATACTAGAATCCTTCTATGTTCTAGATCCTGGGTAAGAGAGTCTATCTGGGCCTTCAGAGGACTCTCTTCGTTGTAGCTTAGATCCTTCCAAGAACTCCATTTTCCATTGTTCCTATCCTGGCCCCATAAGTCTTTAACCATAAGTAGACCTTTGTTTTCTATGTCATTCTTAAGGGCTGCTAATTCATCCTTATATAAGTTAGGTTCCTGTTGCCAGTTGTCCTCCCAAAATCGAGCTAGGAATTTCCCAGAAATTGTGTTGTTGAACCATACCTTTATTTTCCCAGGAAAGGTTCCAAATGTGGGAGCCCTTAATATGCCCTGACATTCTAATGTGATCATTCTCCTGCCAATGCTTGGAATATTTTTGTTTCCAAAGCTTAGCCTAGGAAGTTGCCAATTCCTTGATCCACCTCCACCAAAGTTTAGCTACCAAAACTTTGCTTATGGTTTCAGGATCATGAAGCCCCAAGCCACCATGGCTCTTGGGTTTGCAGATCTTGTCCCAGGCAACTAAAGCCCATTTCTTTTTCTTTTCTCCTTTGCCCCATAAAAAGTCCCTTTGTATGCTCCTAATCTGTTGCATAATTCCTTTAGGAGCAGGAAGAGTTGAGAACATGAAGATGGGAATGGCCTGCAAGATAGCCTGTGTGAGCACAAGGCGCCCTGCCAAATTTAAAGACCTGTATGTCCATTTTCTGATCTTGTCCTGAAGTTTAATTATAATTAGCTCCCACACTTCCTTACTGAGAGGTTTATCTGTGAGAGGTATGCCCAGATACTTGGAAGGTAGCTGGTCCCTTTGAAACCCAAGAATTCTGGCGATATTTCTTTGAATAGCAATGTCAGTGTTAAAGAAAAAAACTTTTGATTTGTTGAGGCTTACCTCAATGCTAGCAGCCATAGCAAAGTCATTCAAAATATGTCTGATCGTTCTGGCTTCCCTGACTGTGGGTATGCCCTACAGCATTGTGTCATCCACAAACTGTTGATGAGTGTTAGTCGCTCCATCCATGGTGAGTTTGATCCCCTTGATTCTTCCTTCAGCATTTTCCATTTTAATCACTCTTCCTAGCCCTTCCATCATAAGAACAAAGAGGAAGGGTGAGAGTGGATCCCCTTGTCTAAGCCCTCTGGAGGGTGTGAAGAGTCTTGAAGGAGTGCCATTAAGCAGGATGGAGAAACTAGTCGTGGTAACAAGTGCCATAACCCATCTTATCCAGTTTTGGTCGAAGCCAAAGGCTCTTAGAACTACCCTTATATAAGACCAACTTAGCTTGTCGTAAGCTTTCTCTAGGTCCAGTTGAATGATCATACCAGCTTGTTTGTTGATTTTGAAAGAGTGAACCACCTCATGAGCTTGGATGATATTATTGAGGATTTGTCTTCCTTCCACATAACCTGTTTGCTCCTTTGAGATAAGAGCTGATAAAAGGGGCTTGAGTCTATTGGCGATCACCTTGGAAATAATTTTATACACCACATTACATAAAGCTATGGGTCTGATGCCATCCAAAGTTATGGCTTTTTCCTGTTTTGGGATCAAAGCTATGAAGGAAGCATTAAAATCCTTCAGAACCTTTTTGGATCTTCTTGAGTCTTCCACCACCTCAAGGATATCATGTTTGACTATTTTCCAACATGCTTTGAAGAAGTCTACATTGAACCCATCCGGGCCTGGATCTTTTCCATTTTTCATTTCATTGATCACTTCACTGACCTCCTCTTCTGACACTGGTTTGTTAAGATTGTGGTCATCTTCTCTGGTAACCAGCTGAGGGATATACTGAGTCAAATGGTTGATAAACCTGGATCTATCCCCTAAAGGCTCCTCTGCAATATTGAGGAAATGTTGTATAAGGAGAGATTCCATGTCTTTGTGAGAGACGATTTCTCTCCCTTGAGAGTCTTTGAGCTTTGTGATTCTATTGTGTGCCCGGTGATCCATTATGGATTTATGAAAGAACTTCGTGTTTCTTTCTCCCTCTCTAATCCACTGTATCCTTGACTTCTGTCTCCAGAAAATTTCCTCTTGCAAGCACTAATCTTCCCATTCTTCCTGCAAAGAATCAGCTAGCTTTTATGTTCCTCGGTAAAGCCCTCTGTGATGTTGATCTGATTGATCTCCTGGAGTTTCTGCTCAGCTTCACTTTTGGCTTTGAAGATATTACCAAATTCCTTTTTGTTCCAACCTTTAAGCTTGGATTTGATATGTTTAAGTTTCTGTTGGAGTAGGAACATTCTAGTACCTTGAATGTTTAGATCCTCTCTCCACCATTTGTCAATATTATTGGTAAATTCAGGGTGAGAGAGCCAGGCATTCTCAAACCTGAAAGGTTTGTTTCTTAGTGTGCCCATAAAAGTGGCTTCCAGCTATACAGGCCAATGATCTGAACCTCCAAAGGGAAAAATAGAAGCTATTATGGTAGGGCCTAAGAGAAAGAGGTCCTCTGAGATAATAAATCTATCTAGTCTAGATGCGACTTGTGAAGTCCCTCCCCTTTTGTTGTTCCAGGTGAAGGTCCATTTATTGTTCCAACATCCACTAACCCCATGTTCATTATGAAGTTCTGGAAGGCCGTGGAGTCTCTACCTAGTTGTTTGATACTGCCTTTTTTCTTTGTACGAGATCTTATCATATTGAAATCTTACCCCCTCCTAATTATAAAAAAATTTCGATAAATAAATTTTGAACCTATATATATTATTTACCTAATTACATGGTTATTTTCAAAATATTATATTAGGAATAATAAAATTAGAAAGTAAAGTATTAATTGAATATAGATTATTTGGTAAATATAAATTATCAAATAAATTAATTAATTATTATTTTTATAGATTATATAAATGAATAAATTTAAAATATTTAATAAAAATAAATATATTAGATGAACCAATAGTATTGGTTCGTTACACGTATATATATATATACATTTATTAATAAATTATTAATAAACTATTAGATTTAGGGAAATAAACTAATGAATCGCTAGCTATTAAGAGTACTTTAATTATTTAATTTACCTAATTTAACGAATTTCTAAGAATAATAAGAATTAAAAAATATAGCTCGTTTGACTAGGGTCATAAGGTCAAATTAGCTGTTATAAATCTAGCCGTTGGTGTCTCTGCCCAGACTATTTAACAAGCTAAGCTGGATCGGTTCTTCAACTTGTCCTAACGATGAACCACACTGGTTGGTTCGAAACGCGTCGAAAAATTATTATTTATGTGATTTCGCCGAAAATTCTCTAAACAATGTTATGGATCACAGAAGTCTAAATTCATTATTAATTAGTTTATAAAAAATAAATAATTTATATTTGCTTTTACAAATTTTTACTGTTAGTATAATATTTATTTAAACCAAAATTTAATTCCATTAACATTAAACATTTAGTGGAAACATAGACCATATTTTAGAAGGGCCATCTCCATTGTATTCATTTCCACAACAAAAACAAAAGATAATTAGAATGAGCCTCGTAGGGTTTGAACTTGAGACAATCTATCCTCATGTATCAAATCTTGGTCAAGGGTTTGGATGGCAGAACAAAATGCCTGCAGGTGTCTGCACCCCACCTCACGGTCTCAGATCTAAATGATAGTCTCTTCAATTTGGTTAAAATCGCTCCCCAATTTCAAAGGCTTGTCTTGGACATCCATCGGATCACTGATGACACCCTTTAGTTCGATGGCTATGATGGCCTATGCCCATAAGTCCATCTACTTCGGTTGAGAGGTGAAATGGGGGTTTTAACTCTATTACAAAGGGCCCCACCATAAAGGATGAGTGGAAGGCCAAGGCGCAGTGATGCACGAGCATTCAACTCAGAAATATAATTGTATTTTAGTAGACATAAGGGCCTTATGTTTTCAAGGAAGATGGATTCCTATGTATGTAATCATTAATGTTTTGAGTGGTTAGAATATGAATTAATTAGATATTGTGAGGATATTTGTAAATGCTCTTGAATGTAGGAGAACATGAGTGATTAGTGAGAATTGAGAGAGTTGGAAATCAATTGTAAATCTTATTGGTCTCATGATTCGAGGCGCTAGAGAGGATTATTAGCGATAAGTAGGAGTCAAAAGTGGAGTTAGAGTATATTTAGGATTTAGTTCAACAGATTAAGGATCTAAACCAAAATTAGTTCAACAATTTTTTTCTATATAAAATGTAAGACTAAAAGGCATACAGGGTCAGTAGTTAGGGGGTAGTTAGCGAGTTTGTTGACACCTAATCATAGGGATTGGGTGAACAGATGTAACTACTGTAAATAAATAACAGAGGAAATGGAGAGTCATCAGGAGATGAACTGAATAGTCTCCCCACTTGTATATAATAATGAACAACCTGAATGAATAGAATATTTACATTTGAGGAGTTATCTCCTGGTCTGACATGGTATCATAGCCAAGTTTCTAAAATTAGTTGTAACTCCTTGTATCTATTTTTCTGCCATATTTTCTCTCTCATATTCTTTGTGCTCTCTGGGCTTTCTACCATAGGGTATTTTTTAATCATTGTCTGCACCCTCTGCACTCCCCGGTCTATGCATAATTGTCCTCCTCCATTTTCTCTACAGAATACAAGTTTGGTTTATTAATTAGTCTCTGCTGGTAGTAGTAAAATAGTTGAAAACACAAGAAAAATGACCTTGGTCGTAAACACTTTATAAAGCTCGTTCCGTAGTTTTCTTGTAATTGACGACAAGCTATCGCTATGTAATAAGAGCATTTTTGAAGATCCGCCCTTACATATTCCTGTTGGAAGGATTGTTTGGTGCTCACAAGTTTGCCAATCGCTCCTGAGGTGGGTGTGGTGGTCACAATTTTGCCAATCGCTCCAGTTGTCTCAAGTACGGGGCATATGAAGAGAAATCTGGCAGTGGAGGTTCTGGGTACAAAACCTCTGGAGGTCGAGGATCTAGATGATTTGCTTCTTTTAACAGTGGTTTTGGTGCACGTTTCGGTTAGAAGGATTTTACCTCAACACATTCAGCTACCAGAAACGACACAGAGCTCAACAAATTTCTGGTTCCTTCTTCACGAAGCCATCTGCTTCTTTTGCTATCTACCACACCATTTTCATATATAGTGCTGACCTTAATGCGGTGTTTTCATATATATAACTATTGTTTTGATATATATATATGTGTGTGTGTGTGTGTGTGTGTGTGTGTGTGTGTGTTTCTTTTAAGTACTGTTTTGGCATATATACGTTGTATCCACGTTGTTTGGCCTCCATACATAACGTTGTTTTCATATATATGCTATCCTTATATATAAACGCTCCTCCATAACATTGTATACACTGTCCCAAGGACCTCCCCAAAAAAATAATACCTCTATTTTTTAATATATCAGAGTGCAATTTTTAACCACAAAGAAGTGAATTTTTATATATTGGTAGCAGGGTACATTTTTTTTTAATGCATTCATTGATATCTATTGTGGGAGTGGTTCTCACTGGCAAGGAGAATTATGCAGAATGGTCGTGGAAAATCAAACGGACTCTCATTTTTAATGAGCTGTGGAAAGGAGTGTGTGTTGGAGATGCAAACAAAGAGCCAAAACAACCTACCTCAGACAAGGAATTCATCATTTGGGAAAATAAGAATAACAAAATTTATGCATTGATTGTAGCATCAGTAAATGAAGAGGCGAGTCACCATATTTCACCATTTTCAAATGCTTTCGAAGCCTTACAAAAACTGAAGGAACTCTACGACTCACACTCTGTACTTGAAGTTGTTCAACTCATGATTAAATTATTCACCCTTGAATTAGAAAATGATGATCCTCTTTCTCAAGAATCAGAAGTAAAATATATTATGCATGATATCGACGTTGCTGATGTTGAACTGGAAATTCGCCTGATAGCTTTTCTCAAGGCACTTTATCCCAATTACTCAAATTATCTTGAGTCATTAGAAGCAAACGGAAACCTCAAATATATTACCTTTGACACCCTTGTGAAAACATTTGCTGAAAGAGAGAAAGAATTTGGGAAGAAGACAACTCCTTAGTCTTATGAAGAGGTTGTGTGTCTTGCACATAGAGAAAAGAATATTGCTCAAGATTCTTCCGGAGGAAGAGGTGGTCGAAGAGGAAGAGGAAGATATTTCAAAGGCAAGGGGGGCAGGCACTCTCAATGAGAAAAGTTAGATTTGCACTACATATGCTGCAAAAGAGATGGATCACATGATGCATCCACATGCAAGTTGCCTTGGGACAGAATTCAGTAGGAAAGAAGTCAACCCAAAGGTAAAACTAATGATAAAGAGAAAGGTAAAGCACCTAAATCCACTCACTATGTTTTGGCACACTGTAATATTGGAGAAAATGAAGGCTTATTTAATGCTTCACTTGCTTCTAGTAAAAATGATTGGTTGCTTGATTCAGGAGCAACTTGCAACATGACTTCTAGAAGATATTGTTTTGAAGAATTTATTGACAATGTTGATGGAGAAGTATACTTTGTAGACAAAACAAAACTCAAGCCATCAGGGCTTGGCACCATCAGGCTTAAATTGCTCGGTCTTCTAGACTTTCTTCTGCATCATGTTCTATATCTCCCACAACTAAGGAGAAAATTGTTGTCGTTGATCCACATCCACTAGCAAGTAAACTCCATTCATATGTTTGATGGCAAGCTTGAGGTGAGAAAATCATCAGACCTCATTTGTTATGATGGGGTTAGAAGAAGAAAGGCTTCTCAAGCTGTAGGGTACCTCTGCTCGTGCACAAAATCTCTCATACAATTCTCATTATGAAGAAGGTACATTTCCATCAAGTTTATTATGGCATGCTGGACACTTGAACTATGACAACCTCTGCTTGTTGAAGAAAACTGGTGTTACTAGTTTGCCTACAATTCCTAGGAAACTTAAGAAATGTGATGCTTGCATTCTAGGAAAGCATAGAAAACAGTCTTTTGATGATTCACATTCGAGAGCACATAGAAAAATTGAACTCATTCGTTTAGATTTATGTGATCCAATGCATGTTCCTTCTGCAAATGGAAATAAATATATGATGACATTTATTGATGACTACATCAGAATGTGTTGGGTTTATTTATTGAAGAACAAATCTGATGCTTTTCAAACATTCAAGAACTTTCATACATGGATTGAAAATGATACACAATCTCATATTGGCTCTATTCATAGTGATAATGGAAAATAATACACTTCAAATGAATTTGAAAACTGTCTTCGCCAACATGGGATCAAACATCAAACAACTGTGCCTTAAAATCCTTGACAAAACGAAGTAGCTGAAAGAATTAATAGGACAATATTAAATATGGTGCGCTCCATGATGTTCTTCAAAAATGTAAAATTGATGTTTTGGGCTGATGCGGTTCTATGTGTTGTATATGTAAAGAATAGATGTCCATCTAATGCTATTAGAAACAAGTATTCCGATGAAATTTGGTATGGGCACATTCCTTCAGTAAAACATCTGAGGGTCTTTGGTTCCACATGTTATGCCTTGATACCAAAGGTACATAGAAACAAAATTGGTGCAAGAAGTCGCAACTGTATCTTCCTGGGGTATTCAAACACCTCCAAAGCATATCATCTCTATGATGAAGTCAATAAAAATTTGTTGTAACTGGAGATGTAATATTTCTTGAATAATCCAAAACTGATAATGTTGTTGAGTGGAAACTTGATCACTTCGATAGATTCGCAAATTAAAAATCATTTCAAGAATTTGATAATCAAATTACACATCTTGAAGGGGGGATTCCTGGTGGGCTCCAGTATTGCAACAATAATGCTGCAACTCCTGGGACTCCCTTCTTTACTTTTATCAACCCGGTTGTTCGTAACAAACTTGGAAGCAACGGTGATGTATGCACAAGTACTAGCTCTTGCCGCAGCTATCACTTGATCAGCTGACACAAGTCCGCTAGGGGCTTTAGACAAATTCTATGGGCTCTTAGAAGAAGCTTTTAATTGATGGATGAAAGCTAACTCAAAGGAAGCTAATCTACTTGCGAAAAGTGACTGGAAAACTGAAGGAAAGCGCAAACCCTAGCAAACCCTAATTCTACCAACTAGTCCTATTGATGTAAAAATGAGAGTGAAAACTACTGAAAGAGATGCCATTACTTCTATTAAGATAAAAGACATGTGCTTAAGCTACCTTTTTCCTAAGAAAGCATATTTTTGTATCTTTTATTAAGTTGTCAATTTTCACATGCATATGCTTGAACTGTGCTTTACTGTGCAGGGGTGGATCAAG
This sequence comes from Pinus taeda, assembly GCA_000404065.3. Classification (NCBI taxonomy): domain Eukaryota; kingdom Viridiplantae; phylum Streptophyta; class Pinopsida; order Pinales; family Pinaceae; genus Pinus; species Pinus taeda. The sequence goes on along the minus strand of APFE031009405.1, from coordinate 116,624 downwards.
GAAGAGAAATGATTGGAAAAGGTTGGAAAGGTGCAGAGAGGGTCTAAGGAGTCCCTAACACTCTTCCAGAGAGTTTCAAAAATTTTGGCTATCAGGAAACCTCATTTGTGAGCTTCTACAGGAAGTCTACACGTGTTCTACAGGATGTTTCAGAATTTCTACAGGATATTTGGAAATCAGTTTTTAAGAGATGGATGAGTGAGGGAAGGTGAATGGACGGATATGGAGGTAGTATAGGGTTCTAAAAATGGCCTAAGGAATGGTGGATGGAGTGGTGAAGAGGTGTGTAAGGCTGACTTGGCTTGAAGAAGGCTAAGGCAACGATGAGTAAGGAGGTAAGGTTTCGTGGACAAATAGGATAGATGGGGAACACGAAACTTAGCTAAGAGACAGAACAGGGGGCTTAGCTGATACTTTGGGTGGATGAAAGAATGGAGAAGATGCTCTACACAGTGTACCTTGATCAAATCAACAAAGGCTTGCAAATGATCAAATCCTGAACTAGTCTAGTCTAACCATCAACATAAATGAACACCAACTTTATTTGGGAAGAAAACCTTGTACACC
>APFE031009405.1:75242-95590 GCA_000404065.3 Pinus taeda | reverse complement strand
ATGGAACATGGTTTATTTGATATTTGCATTTGATATCTGCTACTGATGTTGCACTTCTGTACTCTTAGTGGATGTTAAATCAAGGAGAGATAAATCAATTGCCGCTTGAAGCTTATGAGTGGGACTAGTTATAAATAGTACTTTTATCTCTTAACCATTTCTGCTTATGTGTTAAAGTGATATTCAGTTTTTAGTTGTTTATATATTACAACATGGATGTCTGAGTTATCGTTTAGCACTTTTATACGGTGATAACTATTTGTTTATGTTTAGTGTATGAATAGCTCATTTATGCGATAAGTTTGCACAATTGTTTCGTCTAACTTCTTATACGAAGTAGTTCGTCCTTATTTAATTATTTTCTTATAATAGTTGAATGATCTTTATTACCAGTTATTGTTTGAAATCTTTTTAGATCGCATAGAAGACAGATCACATCCCGGGTTAGCATAAATTTTGATGTTTTTCTGTTTATTAGAATACAACAGCATAGCATTATATTAGAATTAAGACAGAAGTATTCCATTTAGAACCGAAATACCCATCTTTCTCACACACACACACTGAATTGAGAAACTGGTCCCATATCCCCAGTCGGACCCGCTATACCAAACGGATAAGGAGCTGCCAACCAAGGTCCGGACTGAGCGAATATCCCCCTTGTTGTTGACCCGATTTTCGGGGCCTTCAACAGGTTCATTCGTCAATGTAAAGACTATGGAGTAACAATCTATCAACAGCATGAGAAATGAATACAACATTGTGACTGAAAATCTACAGCCAAATATCTTCAATAGAGATTACACTGAATAAATGTTGTCCGCTGCCGCAACAAAGCTAGTGGTGAATGGAGATAATCAATTGGTTATTTCAAAAAGTTTACAAAGCAACTACCCTTAATTTTCCCAATAAAATTGCGGCAAACAGATTGGATTCCACACGCATTTAGCTTGCATATGCCGCAACAAAGCTAGTGGTGAATGGAGATAATCAATTGGTTATTTCAAAAAGTTTACAAAGCAACTACCCTTAATTTTCCCAATAAAATTGCGGCAAACAGATTGGATTCCACACGCATTTAGCTTGCATAAAGTTTACACTGTTTGGTTTAGGGATCTTCAAAGTTATTTAAGATAACAAGGAAGAAAAAAAATTGACTGTTTGTACAATAACATTACAATAAGTACAAAAACATTAGTCAAAAGAAGCAAATCTGCTATCAATAAGTGAACGCGGGACTTCATTCTAAATTTCCATTTTGTTTTCAATGAAAATACCTATGGAAAGGAAAATAAACTTAAAGGTAATTAGTAATGTGCACTTAAGCAACCCAACTTTTGTTTGATAGGGCTCTGTCTCACTGCAAATGAAGTCACATGAAGCAATCCAATCAACTTTTCAATGTTCATAGATTCTTGAGCGAGTTAGCGGCCTTGATTCTACCCAATTCAATCAACGAAAGCCTAATTAAGGTCATAAATATTGTCCATACTTTGACTTCCAAATTAAGATTATTAGCATACTCAAGTATTGTCACCACAATGTTAAATAAATAGCTGAACAAAATCTTCAGATTCAAAGTCCAATTCTTAGAAGTACTCAGTTTTATTATTAACCAATTGTTCAAAAGGTCAACTACTTTGAGTGGAGCCCTATGAATGTTTTGGCTCCCTGTGGTTGACCTATTTATAAAATACATTTTTACAAGAAGCGAACATGACACGTTAGGACCGAGAACCGACTTTTTTCAACTCTCTTGTATTTTCTCCGCTCGTAATACGCAATTCAATACGGAGGTTGGTCAACAAACGATGATTCTGAGCATAAAAGGTTATATCACTATGCTTAAACCGTTTGACTTTATGGAAATATGGTCTTTTCAAATGAGGGCATCATTATTTGATCCATTTTCATGATTAGAAAACTTGGACGTTCTTGAATCTTTGATAAGAAAATTTGAGCATTCTTGAGCTTTCACTGTTACCCTCATTCCTATCAAGCCACATTGTCTTCTCTGCTTGTCAACTTCGTGTTCAGGCTGCTGTTGGGATTGCACGTCAGCTTGCATATCTCCAGGAGATGATGCTACAGAAGTTTGCTCACTGTTTTCAGCCACGGGACAATTTCCATCATAGATGGCATCACCTGATTGCTACAAGAAAGGAAAGGGAATACATTAGCCATTCTATCATGGAAGGACTCAAGGTCCCCCAATTTCATAATATAAAGTTTTGAGACAGCTCCTAAATCCAGGAAAAATATTTTAGTAGGTTAAAATTCTGTAATTGATCCATCCATCTCTCCTAGACATTGTCCAAGATATACAGGTTATTAAAGTGAATTACGTTAATCTTACAAGGCAAGGGTTAATGCTTTCACATAGGCAGGGATGTGAAAAGATAAACCCGCCTACAAGGTAGTAAGTCTAACCAACCCTACTTGTACAGTGAATGCCCGTCATGCAGATGGATATAATGAAGTTTCAGATCTGCGTCACTATCATCTTTTGGAACCCTAATTTAACTCTAAACAAAAAGACATTAGAGATTTCGAAGTTTTCTGAAAAGCTTGAAATTTGAGCTGGAAAAGTAAATGGATATTGATTTTCATTTTGACTTGCTGAAACTTAACGTTCAAACGTAACTTTAGACTTCATGATGATCATGATCAGGAAAAACAACCTCTTTTTCCATGGATTTGGCTACGACCAATCTGATAATTCTAACTGGAATTAAAATTGATACTAGAAAGGAAAGTAAATTGAAATTAACTGGAAGTGAAATTGATGCTAGAAAATAAAGAAGATTGAAATTGAAGCTAGAAAAGAAAGAAAAAATTAAAAAGTGTTACCTGTGAGTATAACAGAGACCATCTTTCTTTGGACCATAGTTTAGCATCGCGTAGTTGGGAGAGATCAAATTCGTTATAGAGGCCAATGTGAGGATTATGGATTAAGAAATACTTCGCCGCGTGCAAGACTTGGATGACAGTGCCCAGCCACCAGCAACCTTTGTCATAAAATTCAACTACATCCCCAACAGAGTAAGAATTTTTCTCTGAGAAAGAGGGAGGAATGGGCCTCACTTGGGTGGCTGACACATCTTCTTCTGTCAATGGTTGTCCGTTGTCAGTGAGGAGTTCAAAATTTAGGGGTCGTAGCGTAACGACGCCCTCGCCCAGGTGGCACATATACAGCCATGATGACTCCTTCCAGCCAAGCACTACGATACCTATCCTCATTACTCCACACCTCCACTCTCAGCCCGAACATCAACCTGTTCAGCATGCTTAATGCAACCCGCTGCACCCTGCAATCCAACAATTGCTAACGGTATCCGTTTCCTACGAGGACAGTGCTCAGTTTGGACAGGGGTTTTGTCACTGAAATGGAAAAATATAATTGGTAATAAATCACTGGCTTCCTGCAATAATTCAATACCAAGAGGGGTCGAGTGTTTAACTGTGCAACAATGCATACATATTTAGAGAATTACAAGACCCACCATAATCACAAGCGTGTATGGTGATGACAACCTGGCCAGGTAGCTTGTGGGGCGTCTCTTTTGGTCCTTTGGGGATTGTTCTTACATATTTATTGAATTGGGATTTATTTTTTAAATAAATGGTGATGACTATGGTGATGACAACCTGGCCAGGTAGCTTGTAGGGCGTCTCTTTTGGTCCCGTGGGGATTTTTTTAAAGTGGGATTTATTTTTTAAATAAATAAATTAGTAATGGTAACCAGGTGCAAAAGAGCCTGATAGGAGTGGAGGAGGGAAGGAGGGAATGTGGAAAATAGTAATGAATTGAATTTAGGATAATTATTTTTAAGAAAGAAATTGAGGGTAAATAGCTTTTTAAGTTGTTTAGATTATATTTATAATGGAGGCAAAAATGCATAAGGAAAAGCTATGTATTCTCAAAAAAGTTGTTGTATATCTATATCAAACAACTGAAACTTAAAAAATATAAATATAGCAGAAGTTTGATGCATCAATACAATGTATTATTTAGTTGTCTTGATTCCACAATAAACAGCCCAAACTAAGTAAATATGAATATTGAAGAAGTTTGATGCATGAATACAATTTATTTTCTAGTCATCTTGATTCCACAATATTTAGAATCAAAATCAGCAATCCGGTAGAAATATTGTTTCATTGAAAACAGGGCAGCCTGAATGAAAGCAATGACTAAATGCTAAAATATCAGTGAAGTAAAATCATCTTTTATAGTTGAAGAAACATTAGATAGGCATTCCCATCAAGTGAGAGGAACAATTGCAACAAGTTCAACTATTTTGTACACAAGTTTTGACATGATAGTTTACCATTTTGTAGAAGATTTACACATAATACATCTTTTAAATTGTCCACGACATAGACATCAATATCCTTAATAGCTATGTAGAAGAACCCTTGCAACAAGTTTTCATCATTCTTCGGCAAATGCACCCCATTATGTAAACAATGAAATTTAATTTCTCTCTCTTTGTCAGGAAGAAAATCCTAATGAAGGAGGTAAGTGTCATTGTTAAATCAATCTTTGAGCATCTACATTACTATACATGTAAAGGGGACGGCTTGATTTTGTTGAACTTGGAATGTGCATCGACATGTTTGAACAAGTATAAAATGCAAATAGACTAACTATATAAAAAGATGCAAGAACACTTAATATATAAAACTAGTCAAATTCAACACTACTTGTTCAGAGAAGGTACATAAGTTATTTGTTTGTAAAGTTTGGAAACATGTGAGAACATAGAAAGGCATAATAATAAAGAAACATAGTTGAAGAGAGTGAAAACCAACGAATGTGCATGTATGTATGGGAGTTTTTTTACAAAACATTGTAAAGCGAGCAACAACTGACCAAGAAAAACGTATTGCTTGCTATCTAAGTAAAAGTATGTAGTGGACTGAAAATAAATATGTTTGAAGTCGTTCAACAAAATTGCTTTGTTTTTTTGTAGGGAAAATTTTATAGTCGTAAATACAAGATGATGTGTGGCATCTACAACACCAATTGAGATCTAGATTTGGGACACGATCGAGATAATATGCTCGAAGTCGCCTGTTCATGTGTATGGATGAGGATATGCATGAAAGCTTTAATCATTTTAAGTATTTGGAGAGTTGGTCGCATCTGGTATAGAGGTAAAGTAGGAGAGCATAGAAATTGTCCTTGTATATCTAAAAGAGTAGTGTCATGTGCATGTATTTCACGACAAAATGTGTAGAGTTGGGAAGCATATTGTCCATCCTTCTGTTTGTTCAAGCAAAGGAAAACTGTATAAGCGAAAATGTATAATTTCATTAAATGAAAGGGAAAGCATAGAAGACAAGTAGTAGCAACCATTGCAAGTGAAAAGTATATTAGAAATAAAACAGGTAAAAAAAACACACAATTTTTTGGTTTTGTAAATGAGAGAGAAGGTGAAACATTTTCAAATGAAATGAAAAGGAATGCAAGTTACTAAAAAGAGAATGTCTTCAAGTAAATGGACGCATAGATTTGGAGGTAAGGTAGGCTTCTTCCCTTTTTCTTCGTAGTACATAAGGATTTTCTTACATGTGTGAGTAGCAAGAGAAGGAGAAAGATGGAGAGATGCAAAGATCGTCCAATGGCCTAACTCTATAAATGGTTGTGAATGTTAGGCCTTGACGATCAATGTTTCCAATGTCGATTGTTGCATTTTGTAATAGCATGCATTGTGATTTATGGATTGTTAGGGTCCATGCCATGTGAAAGGACCTTTGTGTGCGAGAGCCCCTTGTCACAGAGGGGATTGGGACATATTTTGGATTTGAAACATCCCATGGTGGACCTTTGTAGTGAATGAAATCAACAATGACAAACTATGCGAGTTCTAGGGGGTGAGACCCAACTACATAGAAAATAGCAACAACTTTTCTAAGTGAACCATTGACAAGGCCTACTTCAAACCATAAGTTTCTTGTTAGAATGACTTGTTGTCCAATGTAAAGAAGAACTTTTGAAGCGAGTTACTCATCCTCCTTGTTGGCAGAGGGAAATTGTTTCCTTTACTTGGCTAGCAGTGTGTAATTGGTATGTTCAATTTTTTTAGCATGGTTTTATTGTGTAGTGCAACAAATTCATTAGTTGCATAGAATTTGTGAATGGATGCAACTTGTCTTGTGGAAGACTGGATTTTGTACGTGCCATGAGAAGTTTCCAATCATTTAATGTCGGGGTTGCATTTTGAAGGTTGGAGAGGAGCTGGCGAAATGCAATTTGTTCAAGGCATGTGCTTTGTTGGCAAAATATTGTTGACAGTGTAACAATTGTATCGAAATTCTGCCAAAAAGCATTGTCACGAGATGTGCCTACATATATTGGTGTATCTTTAACAGGTGGTAATTGCTCGAGGTCACCCACAAGGATTATAGAATGACCACCAAATGGGGTGTTTCTATTGGATGGGAATGCTTCTCGCAAATGTTCATCAATTTGAGCAAGCATTTTCGGACCAAGGAAGCTCATCCCATCAATGAGAATGTATTTTACATGACGAAGTCATTCTTGAAGGTTTAATAGGGATTGACCTTCCAAAGGTTGCATAAAGGAGATAGGGATGCGAAGGCCAAAGTGTATTCTTACTCCATTTATATGGAATGTCACAACACCGTTTTGAGCAAGCAAGGGTAGCGAGTTTTCTCCATTGGTAGAGTTGGTTACAAAGGCATTTTTGAGGAAATCAATTAGGAAATACTTGTCAGTGCCAACAGTGCCTTGGATGAGCATCCGTAGTGGTGTGATGGAGGCACTGCTAGAGAAGTGGGAAAAAATGATATTGAATGTCATGCTTTGTCTTGGGGACAAGGATGAATGGGGAGACAAATTTGCAGAGGGGAGTTGGCGAAGTTGTGTGGAGGAGTGGTTGAATTCTATGAAGCGAATGGTTGTCTCTTGCAAGTGTGAAGGGATAAGAGTATGGGCCCAATTATGGTTTGAAACAAAGTCATGGTGCCCAATCATTTCAAGCTCATCAAGGAGGATGTTGTTACCTGGGTGGAGTTGAGAGAGGAATTTCCATTCATCCATGTCTATGGTGTGGTGGGGGTGCATTTAAATAGAAGAGTTGTCATCAAAGTTAGAGAGGGGCATTTCTGCAGGCACTTAATGGACATGCCATGCAAAATACATGTTGCTAATATGTTCCCAATGTGCAACAATTGCCTCGTCGGTTCCACCAATGTCATCAGCAATTTACAGAAAGGGTAGTACAAGAATAGTTCACTCTAGCAGAAGTCTACATAACATTCTCGATCTTTAGCTAGGATTAAGGTATAGCGAGGAATGGCATGTACAACCATGGAAGGGAAGATGTGTTTCCACGATGATGTCTTCGAATGGGAGGAGAATGAACAAGATTGTGTGACCTCAATAAGACACAATGACTCAAGTGAATGAAGTCTTTGCATGTATGAGGTGATGAAGGATGTTGTTGGAAGATGGGCATCCAAGTTTTGTGAAACACATATGAAAACTTGTCTCTTAACATTAAGGGAGACAAAAGAATGGGAGTTTTTGGATCATGTGGCATATTTCTTGTGCACCAATGTCCCTATCAGCAACTAACTCGGTTAGGAGTTCACGAACAACGGTTACAATAGGGGCATCGGGCGAGGAATTTTGTGCAAGTTGTGCAAGAATTTGGTGGTAACTTTCAGATTTTGACTTTGTTTCCGCTACATACATGGAGATGTGGTTCAAAACAACATGTTGTGAGAGACCGGTTGGAAGTCAATGTTGGCATGCCAGATGACAAGCATGTGATGGTTGTGGACATTGAGCTTGTCATAATTTCTAGTAGGAAAATGTGTTTTATGACCGGAAGCATCGATGTAAATAGATGAGGACTCGTGTATCTCCCAGGGAGCTCCATAGTGGCAAGTTGTCGAGTTATTTCTTTTACGAAGGCATGTAGAGGAATGAAAATTTGTGTGCCTTTGGACATAGTTCACAAGTTCCTCATAATCTTGGAGGTTGTTGGACATGGGGATTTAATTTGTTGTAAGGAGGCGAGGATCACAAACTGTTGAATGGTGAAGTCCTAGATTTTTGTGATGGAGGGGATGATGGTTCCAAGTAGTGTCATATGTATCGAAGAAAGATTTGACAGCACCAACGCTTGCTTCGTTAATCCAATTGAGTAGACTAATACTTACACCAAAATTCATTTACAAGGAATCATTTACGTAGGACCTCTTTTAAGAATATTATTGAATCTACAATGGATGTATTGGGAGGTATGATTCTGGTTTGCAACAATGTTTTGGATTCTCCAACAAGTTTGATGATGTGCATTAGATGGAGGGTTGGAAGGCATAGACATATGCAAGTCATGCCATTTGGTATCAACTTCACTTAGTGTGAAGAAGAAGGTAGGGCTACCTTGTTGAATGATCATGTTGCTAAACTCCCCTCTAGACCTATTCCAAAAATATTGGCTCCCTCATAGACAAGACGAAGCACATAATTTGGTTTGGAATGGTTGAAGAAGGTAGTTGTTGAAGATGGTGGCGAAGGTCTGCAATAGTTGTCAACAAACTATTTGCAAGGTCCCTATTAATGAAGATAGATGTGGTTGCTTGGTTGTGATGGCACTTGATAAGGTTGTACACGTAATACCAGAATCTAGGATGTTGGGAAAAGCAATTATCATGATATCGCATTAGGTGCAAAGCGCATTCTTGCATATCAAATTTTTCAATTATTGGTTAGTTAAGCATGGTAGATCCAGTGGGGAAGAGGGTGGGGAAGGCCATGGAGAAGAGGCCCTCAGTGTTGTATACATTGACTGGAGAGGCCAATGATGGGCCATTGAAGTGAATGGGTGGGGGTGAAAATGGAACATTCTATGCGGCAAGTATTTCATCAAGCTCGATATGATAATTTGGAAGAGTCGATACAAAGAAGGATGGTTGAAGGTCAGACGAGCATGTGGGGAGGAGTCCATGAGTAGGAGTTTCAGACAAGGTTTCTTAGGGTTCGAGGGAGTTGGTGGTGATAAGGCACAGCAGGGAGGAGACATATGTAGGGATGTCATGCAAAGCAGAAAGCGTGGTTGTGTTAAGTTGAACATCTGTGTAGTATGGATTGTTTGCTATTTTGAACTGTAAATTTGCAAGAACGCATGTTTTGCAGACAAAAAACTCATAAGATGTGTGGCCAGTGTTTCTTTTGTTGATAATAAGGATGTTTATTTCTAAGATCATGTGGGGATGGGAAGTGACAATGTTAGTTATATCTTGAGGGAAGCTAATAGTATGGCCGAAATATTTGTATTTCCCTCCACGTGCATGGGTCACTTGAAGAATTGGGTTGACACGGGCAATTTGTATCTCTCCCACTTGAGTTAGGTAGGAGAGGACATGGGGTTGTTTTCATTGGACCATGTTGTTCGAGGAGGAGAAACAATGGAGATTTCACTTAGAGGTGCAACAGAAACAGGAAATGACAACACAACATTTTTTCATTACAAATGGAGTAGACTTGCAAGGGGTTAAGTGCATCAATTATTTCATGAAAGTGGTGATGTGCAAGCTGGATACAGTTGTTGTGGAATTGTTGGGAAGTTGAAGAGGAAGCCACATGGGGGGATGGTTTGTACAGGGGAGGTGGAAGGTGTAGAAAGGGTATGGTTTGGAAAGGATTGGTCAGCAAATGGACATGGAGGGGAAAATGGAGGAGGAGGGGTGGATGGAAGGGGGGGAGACAAATATGGGAAGGCATGAAAGTGCGGGTTGGGTTGGGTTGAGAGGGGAGGTTGGATCAACGATTGTTATAGAAAAGGCAACATCATGCATTTATTCTATATTTGTTAAGTGTGTAGTGTCATTGTCGCTTTGCCTTCTACACTTCATTCTTTGGAGTGGTTTGCATAGATAATTAAGAAAGAAAAGCATTGTCAAAGTTAGAGGTCGAAGTAAATTTGGAGCAAAGTCAAGTTAACCATGCATATCAAAGGGAAAGTAGTTTATGGAGCGAAACAATTGTTGGTGTGATGCAAGAAAAGACACTTTCTTTTATCCTAATTGAAAAAGTATATAAAATAGATAACAAAGAGGCTAATGGTAGTGAGATAGAAAACATGTATCTTTGCAAAAAATTAAGCAATATGAATGCTTAAGAAAGCAAGGATCAAAACATGGCATGTGCTAAGTTGAGAGAGGAGGATGGGTTTTTTCTCTATTTGGATTTTTTCTTTTTCTTTTTTTTTTTGGGGGGGGGGGGGGGGGTTTGTTGAATGAAAAGGAAGTTAGGCAACAATTTGTGCAAGTGTTGTACGAACATGGAAAGTAAATGAAGGATGTTTTTAAGGAGGAGGTGTTTGTGTTTGTTTGTGTGCAGCAGAAGTTTGGTTTTTTTGTTTTTGTTTTTTTTCAAAGCATAGTAGCGTGTAATTAATGTGTTTTTTTTTAGTGAAATTCCACACACGAACCAACGTGTTGAATAAGAATTGTAGGTGAAATATGAAGTTGGAAGTGAATGTTTCTTATTTGTTGTTGCATTTGTTTGAATTGAAATATTGAATGCTGGGGTGTTCAAATGACTACTATTAATATCAGAATCGATACCATTATGCATATCTAGCTTGGACTAAAGGAAACCAACTTTTGGATTCAACCATAATTAGAAGTAATAGTTGTGTATGTTTTCCATAGTGAGCATATCCATATGTAGATGTGTACCTAAAACATGTGTGTGTGTTGCAAAGTAGATGAAGAGATGATCAAGGCTAGAGAAATGCAAGCGAGCGAATGGCCATATATATACAAGAGACATTACAAGTGAGAAAATTCCCATATATTAAGGTGAAACATTAAAAATGAGTGAGTGCCCGTATATATTTGAGAAACATAACAACTAAGGGAGGGCCCATATATTTACAAAAAATCTTTGCAAAAGTAGGAAGTAATGTCAAAGTTGAGGTTTAGAAGAAAGAATAGAGATAGAAGTGAATACAAAAGTGTATGTGAAGGTGAACAAAGGGCATGCAAGACTACTAAGTTTGCAGAGGGGGAAGGAGTTGACAATAGTGAAAGGGAGTGGCATAGCAGGGAAATTGTTTGCAAGGTCGAGGATGGGCATCAATGGAGAATGAGGGGGGGGTGATGGAGCACATAGGTGTTTTGGGAAAAGGTTATGCAAGACAAGAGCATGGGCGAAAAGCGAAGGAGAGGGGAAAAGGTATGTTTATAGTTGGCAAGCAAATTTTTTGGCAAGGGTAATGGTGTGTTGCATCTCCTGTAAGAGAAAAGCGGACACAGAGGCGAAAGGAAGTTCTTTAGAGTGCACGAGGGTTAGGTGGAGGCATTCAATGTCGTTGAAAGTGTATGTTTTGAAAGAGAATATGAAGAGGAATTGTCGCTCTCTCATCCTGTTGGGTATGTCTCTTACAGGCTCTGACTCGCTTGAGAGGGGGTTAAGATCCTTTGTGATATGCCCAAGAGCTCATTTGCGAAATCATTTAAAACAACAACACTTTCGAGGTGGCTAGTGTGGTCATGCAATTCAAGGTGGAGCACATATAGGTAGTCACATTCAAGGAATGCTACGGAGGAATGAAAAGTATTTTTCATGCATTGAATCCCATCAATGTTAAGGGGGAATGCAAGGAAGTAGAAGTATTCCATGTTAATTAATGTAGTAGTAGCATGGAGGGAAATCCACGTAGCTTTTCTGCCAAGGGGAATTGCGAAAATTTCAACAATTATTTTTGTGTTGAGGGACTTGGTGGATGCGCCTGTGTATTTCCGCCTTAGTGATGGCGAGGACAAGTTGACGCCTATTTCTTGAAACCATTCTTTCAGTTGGAGTGTTTAAACAATAAATGGGTTTATAACAAGGTAGGTGGTGGGGATAGTTCTGATAGTCTAACCATTAAATGCAATGACCCAACCCCTTTTGATTGCAAGGATTGGAATGACACACGCCATGCGGAGACTGGAAAGTTCACACCCTTCGGCATGGTAGTGTGCTCCCCACAAGGTGACATCGATGATGCTTCCATACATGTCTCACAAAGATATAGTTTTTTTGGGAGTCTCAGAGCTGTCACCCCTGTGTATGATGGAGGTAGGCGAGATTGAGTTGAAAAAACCAATAACATAAACAATTGAGTTGAGAGTTGCAAGGTTGAGTGAAATTATTGGCATAAAACAAAAGCTATGGGAAGGTCTCGATTGATCGTCATGTATGAATTAAGACACGGTTGATGCGGAGAAAAGGAGGATTTCGAAGGAGTGCTTAAGATGATTATAAGCAGGGTTTGGAACCTTTATGGTGCCATTTGAAACTATGTAGACCTGGAAAAATTGGACAAGATCATGAAGCAAGTCTGCCAAGTCATTGAAGGTGGATATGTGGATCTCATCACTGTCATGGTCAGCAAGGTCAAAACCTAGTGATTTTCCAACTTCGCGTGCATTGGTGTAATGACAAAGGGGTGTTTTTGTGAGCACTCTGTCTTGTATGGACCAATATTTATGGGGTGGGCTGAGTGCCTTGAAAGGAAGAGGGATTATAGGCATAGAGACACCATTTGCAGAGTTTGGAGGTTGGTTTTGTATGGGGGGGTTGATGGGAAGGAATAGCCATTAGATGATCACGAGGTTGCATGGAGTACTTGTTTTGTGGAGAGAGTAAGAAGGGTTGGCTTTCCAATGAGACTTGTTACACAGTGGAGTATTTCAAGTTCGAGGATACGAAGTGACCTGCAAGAAATAACATTTTTGAGTGCATAGGGGAAACAAAACACTAGTCAAGCAAGTAGATTGCAAAAGGGACATAAAAGCAGAGGAAGGAGAGGGAGATATGGGGGGAGGGTTTCATAACATAAAAATTTTGGTGTATAGATGTGCATGCACTTTTTCGGAGGAGCACAATGGAGCCTACTTGCAACTCCCTAGCTGTTGCAAGGGCATTGTGCGAATAAGGAAGCAAGACTGCATGGTTGTGAGTTCCATCAAAAAGAGAGAGTCAGTAACAAGGGGTTGTAGCCCTAACATGGCATATTTTCTTGATGACAATGACCTGGAGGACTAGCTGCATCTCGGTAGAACCAAAAAATAACAACGAAAGTGCATTGCTAGTCAAGGTTGCCTCCATGGCGATATAATTTTGTTGTTCGAAGAGAGGAGATGCAAGTGAATATCAAATGTACGTGCATAAAAACAAAAAGTAGTTTGTGTAGTAAATGTTAGAAATAGCAATAAGAAATCGCAATTTAATTTGTCCTTGAATTAAATTAGATATTAAATCGAGATCTATTCTCATAGCAACTTGTAATAGTTAACTAAGTTAATTTGACTTAGTTAGCTAAGTAAATTCGAGTTGGAAGTCTATCTAGTATCATGTAGAGTTATCCCTAAATTTTAGGGGCCTAGATTGAGTTCTTATTGAGTTGTAATTATTTAATTCAGGTTAATTGAGTTAAATTCTATTAAACTAGTACTAACTAATGGAGGAACTAGTGAGTGGTCAAGTGAATTAAATTGGATTTAATTTACATGTAGTGAACAATTAGATAACTGATAATTCACTCAAAAATAACTCATGCATGTAAGTTCAAAGGAAGACCCAGTTGAGATTAGAGTTCAAGGACAATGTACTATCAGTTGCATAATTTTTCAAGTTGTACATATGGTGCGTGCAATCAGTAGAAGGCCTATGATGGATTGTGCAATTGTGGTGAGGGATTATCCCTATTAAATATGGGATAGTTCTCTCAAGAATTGTGTAAGGAAATAGGGGCTTGGTAGACAACATAACTAGCTAAGTGTTGGCTTGAGATGGTTTGTGAAGTTGAGAGATAGATTGTACTTGTGCAGGAATTGTTCAGGTTGAACAAGCATTGTATTTTATTCTCAGATCTTTTGGTTAATGCAATATAGATAGTTGGGGTTTTGAGCAGTTGCTTTCCCCAAAAAAATATTGTATTATGTGTAATTGATATTCTTCCTTTTCTGCTTAGTATTTTCATTGATCAATTTTTGTTTCCATTGGTGAGTAGAGTAAATTCTTGTCTTATGTTTTAGCATATCACATAAGTTGTTGACTCTCCAAGTAAAATATACATGGTATCGGAGTTGAAGACATTATAAAAGAGGAAAATTCGAGTTTGTTCGCAAGGTGAAATCAAATTTTCATGTTCATACTTTAGATTAAGTAGTATGCCATTCTACAGTTTGAGACTTGAGTATGCCCTGGATGGCAACTCGAATTACATAGCTTGGAAGGACAAGATTGAGGCAGTGCTAGAAGACAACGAGTTTAAGAAATTCATAGATCATGATATTTTGAGGCATCCAGCATATGATGCTAAAGATATCATTGAATGGAGAAAGTGTGTGGCAAACGCGAGAAGGATTATCCTAGAAGGAGTTCAAGATCATATTGTCTCAAATCTCCATGATAAGGAAACTCCATTTGCAATGTGGAAGGCTTGACAAACCTGTTTCAAAATAGCAGTGACCATAGGAAGTTGGCATTGAAGGAAAAACTCAGAAAGATGAAGATGGAGAAGGGTGACTCTAATCTGAAATACTTGACCAAGTTCACCCAATGTTAGGATGAGCTTTGAAGTGTTGGGGTTACTGTTGTTGAAGACGATCTCATGAGCCTAACACCTATAGGACTTCCCAAGAGCTGGCACAATTACCAAGATTGAATTAATGGGAGGGAGAATCTACTAGAGTGGGAGCACTTGTGGTTCAACTTGGTACAGGAAGAGATTCGGTAAAAAACAAGATACAGATCCTCATCAAAGCATGATGATGAGGAGAATTGTGCTTTACTAGGTAAGGTGGAGAAAGGGAAGGGGAATTCAACCCATTCCAAACCAGGTTCTTGTCAGGGCAGAAAGAATAAGGACATGTGCAAAATCAAGTGTTTTCATTGTCACGAGCTAGGACATTTTGCCACAAAGTGTTTGCATAAGAAGGTCGGTAAGAAGCCCTCAAGAGGAGCGACAGGCGAGGCTCTTGCTTCATAGTTCAAACTGGATTTTACCCTCATTGCTTGTATGGTGTCATCGATGATGGGTAGTGTGTGGTACCTAGACAATGGAGCTTCTTTCCACATGACCGGTAACAAATAGCTCTTCAGTAACCTAGAGGAGAAGGATCTCTAGATGCATATCAAGATGAGTGATGAACTAGGATCGATACAGTTACCTTTCAAAGGGATTCTGGTTCTCCCCTCACTTTGCGAGATGTTATGCATGTTCTCGGTTTGAATAAGAACTTGATTTATGTTTCCATGTTGGAGGATAAAGGCTATGATGTGATATTTAGTAAGGGAAAGGTGTTCCTTCGTCACATAGCCACAGGACAGATGAAGAGGATAAGGGTTCAAGTGAAGAACAAGTTGGAGGTAGACGATTGTGTTGCCTTGAGAACTAAAGCAGAGAAGGTGCAAAGATGAGATATTGATGAGTTGTGGCACAAGAGGTTGGGTCACTTGCACCATGGTGCTTTGAAGATCATGCAACAAATTTCTACTGGTCTTTCGAAGGGTACACTAGAGCAGGTAGACACATTCAAAGGGTGCACATTGTGGAGTACACCAAAGCTTCCTTTCATGACAAAGGCAGTTGAACATAGGAAATCCTCGATCCAGTTCACTCAGATGTGTGTAGACTATTCTCGACAACATCCAAACCAAACACAAATATTATGTGATATTTGTTGATGATGTTTCTTGTAAGTTTTGGATCTTCTTCCTGCAAAATAAAGACTAGAGTTTTGCTAAGTTTTGTGAATTTGAAGCACTTGTCGAGAAAAATACTGGCAGGAATGTTAAAGCTCTTAGGAGTGATAAAGGTGGAGAGTATGCGTTGAATTAGTTAAAAAACTTATGTGCATCAGAAGGCATTCGACAGGAGCTGATAACACCTCATAACCCACAACAGAATGGGGTGGTTGAAAGGAATAATATGATCATTTTGGGAGCGGCACGAACATTGTTGCATGATCAGGACCTACCATTACACTTGTGGGCTTAAGCATGCAACACAACTATTTATTTGCAGAGCAGAAGCCCCCATCAAATTCTCGAGATGAGTACACCAGAAGAGGCTTTTTCAGGGAAGAAACTAGACATGGCACACTTCAGGATCTTTAGTTCATCAATCTACTGCCATGTTACCAAGAATGCATAGAAAAAGTTAGATTCAACAATAGAGTTGGGTATATTTGTGGGGTACATTGATACACCTCACAACTATCGGGTGTACGTGCCAACCAACAGGATGACAGTGGTTCACAAAGATGTAAAAATCGGTGAAGAGAAGTCCATGAGATGTTCCCTTGAGAGGGAGCTTAAATCACATGTGGTTGAGGAGCTTTTGGATCCTAAGGAGGAACCTCAGGATGATGTGGAGCAGCCACATGTAGAGGAGTAGGGAGTGGAGACACCCACTCATGCAAAGTCTTCTAGAGATGGGAGAAAGCACACCAAAGAGGTTCTTAGGCTATTGTGTGATGCTAGAGAGAATGTGGGGGCATCCAAATCATAGCACAAGCAGAGGAGGTCACGAGAGAGGTACATTGGCTACATGGATTTGATGAGTGGATGTGTAGAGATTGAGCCATCCACTTTTGAGGAAGCATTGTAGCAACTAGTTTGGGTTAATGCCATGGTTGAGGAGTATTAATCCATTGTCAAGAACAGTGTTTGGGATGTGGCCCCCAGACCGACAAACAAGTCAGTGGTGAGTTCCAGATGGATTTACAAGGTAAAGCAAGTAGTGGATGGTAGTGTGGATAAACACAAGGCCAAGTTTGTGGCCAAAGGGTTTTCTTAGGTGGAGGGGATTGATTGTGATGACACTTTTGCTCCTGTTGCAAGGTACTCATTAATCAAGTCCATTCTAGCACTATTAGCGCAGATGGGATGGAAGATACATCAAATGGATGTAAAGACAACATTCCTCAATGACATGATTGAGGAAGAGGTGTATATTAATTATCATGAAAGATTTAAGACCTTCAAGAGAGAGTCGCATGTGTGCCGACCCAAGCGAGCACTGAATGGACTAAAACACACACCCCATGTTTGTTACACCATGATCGATAGCTATTTTATCGGGCTAGGCTTCACCAAAATGGCGTAGTTCCTTTCTGCTTGTTTCAGGTAATAACCGCAACATATACACAAATTGGAACTGGTTAGCTAGAAGTTTTGCTAATATAGTTGAAGATATCTTCTCTTTGTATTATCTATTTTTCTTTTATAAATGTTGTTTATGTTTCCTTGATTTTAATTGTGTGCGTTCTGAAACTAAAGAACAAAATGTTGAAGAGATATGAAATATATTTTGCTAAATAATGAAAACGCTATGAAGGAGACATGTATCATTTAAGTGTCGTATAAACTATTTCAATATAGAGAACCTTAAAAGTACATATGTGCACACCATAAACCCTAGGAAGGAAAAAAAATAGGCACAAAAATTTCAAATTAGATGGAGCAAAAACTAAAATGCATTGCATTGTGCACATAAATCCTAATAGAATTGCAATCGGCATGAAATTCCTATCATGGGAAACAACATCATACTAATTATAATAGAAATTGCATAGTACTTGATCCAGAAAGTTCAATGTACAAAGCCTTAAATTTGTATTTGTGCACAACATAGATCCCATGTAAAGAGAAGCTTCATCCACCTGAAGAACTCTGACAATTCCATTGTTTTTCAAATATGTATTTTAGGATGATGAGTCTGGATTAGAGATGAAGTTACAAAGGCTCAATTGGATAAGAAATATTAATTTCATTTTTCTTCCATGAAAATTAAATAGAAGGAAGTAAAATTTTATTTTATGTTATTTCTTCTAAACAAACTCATATAATTTCGAGTCATCCCACCCATATTTGTAGTAAAGTAAGGTTGATAATAAGACCTCTCTCTGTTTAGAACAAGATGAGATCAACTGGTTTCAATATACTTGGATCTATATGATCATCTTAAGTTGTGACCACTAATATTACAAAATTTGGCAAATCCATAATTTGAAATTAGTGTTATGAAAGTCCCATCACTATGGTGTCCAACCCCAATTAGTATTCTACAAAACCTTTTTGGCAACAACAGAAAGAATTTTTGGGTTCTTTGAAATCACAAAACACAAATAAAGTGAGAGATCACGACATACATTCTGAATTCCAACTTCCAACAATCAAAGGACATGAACAAAGTTAAAACATGCCTAAAATTCATATAAATTGCATCCAGTGACTTATGGGCATATCTACAACGTAAGTTATTTCGTGTCCAAGGATTGATCACTAGAGTCGTGGAAATATGAATGTTGCTAAAATTGAAAAGAATTAATGGTAGAAGTAACATGGAAAACAAATGTTCAAGAGACAAACATCTAAATAATGTGTGAAGGTAACCATTGTGATAATATTCTGTATTTTGGAGGGCTCCCTTTACATCAAAAGGGAATTGTTTTCTAGCTAGAGATAATAGTCAAAGGAAATCCTTGACCCTAACAAGTCTATGAGCTCAACAAAACATGAAAAAAGGGATATCTCTAGATTAATCTCATATATCTAGATGATAGTGTGTAACTCTGCTTTTCCTTGAGTATCACTATCAATATTGTTGTTGCAAAGGCTAAAGTTAATGTCAAGAGCATTTTCTGAGTTAGCGACATTGATCCCTAGGAGGTACTCTACAACTAGACAAAAATATTGAGACTATATTCTTGAGCTAATCTTTCTACCACTTATCTCACTACTCCTTTCTCTAGGCTCTGTTAGAGTCGGTCTTTTCATCCCTCCGTTAGCGATCAAAAACTCTTTTGCTGCATTTCATTTTTAGGTGTCTCATTCAGTCCATTCATTTGCATTCCATTAGAAACATCGATTTTCTGATGGAATGGTCTTATCACTCATCTCCCTCATGTCATGTATCTGCTGGCCCGTGTCTATACATCAAAATCAATTTTAAAGTCATCCACAGTCCTATTTAGTCTCTTGGTCAACAAAAGGGTCATTTTAATCATTAGGTCTAGGGTTTCATCTTCAAAAAGTCTAATAATGTCCACAGGCACATGAGGGAGGTTCAAAATCAGTTTGCATTGCAAAATTTCATCGCCAATATGTTTGATCATGATTCTTCTTCAAAACTTTGTTTTGAATAAGAAATCATCAAATTTATGGTTTGTAATAAATATGTAATTTTTAAAGTTTTTCAATCATGAGGTACTTCAGGCACAGCCCTGGTCATCCTTTGTTGAAATTACATACCAATCATCCCTGCACAAATAGACAAAGTTTCATCATTCAGCCAAAAATCAAAGTGGAAGAAAAAACAATGTGAAAGTGCCAAAGTCTGCAACATTACAAAAGTGGGTTTGCCAAATGAAGAATCAAAGTCCATGCCATACGAGATATTCTTGTGCTTCAATAGTTCATTTACACGCAAGAGAGAAAAGAGAACCAAAGCTAAATGATTTGGGTGAATGAGTGTGAAACTCGGGTAAAAAATTGTTGTAAGTTACCGACGCGGCGCACTAGGTAGGAGGCGTAGCGCACTCACCAGGCGCAGCGCATTGGGCCTCAGTTTACAGTGTAAAAAAGCACGGGTGCGGCGCATACACTGGGCGCGGCACATTGGGCTGGATGTGCAGCGCACACAGCCAGATAGCCCGAAAACTTCCAGAACTCCCTCCAATCGCCCAAACATGCATGGATTCGCACTATTCCAAGTAGGTTGACCCTTTGTCATTGCTCTTTGTCCAAGTTTGATGATTGTTTGATGGTGTGTGTTTCATGGTGAGTGTTTAAAGAGGTCAAACCCTACCATTTGAAATTCCTCAAACAAAGTTGCTTCCTAGGGTCTCGATTCACTATTTTGCCTCCAATTTTATTCCCTTACCCCATTTTTCCATTGATTCCCTATTCCCTAAGTTCCCCTACCCCCTAAATCCACTAATCCCCTATCCCAAGTTCCCATTTTTCCCAAATCCTAACCATAAATCCCCAAACCCTAATTGTTGTCCCAAGAGATTCATATCAACATTCAGCTTAGTGTACCATCATTCAGAGGATTGGCATCATCATGTCAGGTTCCAATGGTTCATTTTACACCTTGTTCATGCTTCAGTTGTGCCTAGGTAAAGTTCATTTCCCTCTCCTAGGGTTTTGAAGGTAATTTCTCTTGGATGGTCGAATCATTATAAAAACTTGTATCCTGATGTTCATACACCTTCCCCTATCCTTAATGTACCTTATTAAACACTTCCCATCACTGAGATCCCCCAAATTCCTCATTTTCGCACAAACCCTAGTTTCTTGCTAC
>APFE031009405.1:64053-75095 GCA_000404065.3 Pinus taeda | reverse complement strand
CCAAATTCCTCATTTTCGCACAAACCCTAGTTTCTTGCTACAACTTGGCAATTTTCTAGGCTAGGCCTGTGTCTTTCCTTTTTGGACCCCTTCCCCTCACTCAATACTTGAAATTCCACTTTCCCCTATTTCCTAACATCCCTCCCTACTTCTAAAAATTTCCTCAAGAATTTAGAAGCCCCTTATCCCCTTCATTTCGCTTCATTTTGACAAATCCCCTGTTCCACACACCGGGGTAGGTTTTACTCAAATGATTCTTTTGAGCAAGGAAAGATGAATTTGTAAAATCTGAGAGATGATTTTGTCCAAAATAGGCCAAGTAATAAAAACCTCCTTTAATGTTTACACGGGTGTCATGGTTTTATAGAAATGTCAAAAATATTGTCGCCTCGAGAGAATCGATGCACCTCCGAAGTGACCTTTGGAAAACTCACGTTTTCTCCTCACTTGGTTGGCCAAATGACTTTCTTGATGCATCAAATGATTATTAGACACAAATATATTTCCAATGATCTATCATGAGCTCAATTTGTAGTTTAGTAATACCTATAAAAGTTGACTGCAACAGCACTCTGCCCTGAGGCAGCCTCATTTGGCACATTTTGACCAGTCTTGGGAGATTTGACTTTTGAAAGGGAAAATGAACTCCAAATTGAAAAATTAAAGTTGGGTTGAAAATTAGACTCAATACTCTTTCAAACGAGCTATCCCACGCCTAATTTGGACAAAGGGAAGGTCCTAAAAACTAGTCTGCAAAAAGGCGCTACGCACAGAGATTTTTTAACACAGGGTTTTCCTCCTTATGTGTCGCACCACGTGGCGCTCGCTTTTGCTAGGGAGATCAAAATTACAAAAAATTTGCATTTATGGATTTGGAATGAAAAAGTATGGTTTCTTTTTCATGGCCAAGAAATTTGGGCAGGTTTTGGGACCTCAAGGAGGTCAAAAACACTCAAAAAATGACCTCACTGCCCCTATTTTGACACATAGGAAGTATTCTTGGGAGATCGGATATTTGGAGGGGCAAATGGACACCAAATCCAGAAATTCCACTTGGGTTGGAAATTATACAGGCAGGGCTTTCCAACAAGCTATCATGAGATCAATATGGACTTTGGGAAGGGCCTCAAAATCAGCTCCAAATGTTCACTACGCATAGAGATTTTGGGCACGACGCATAGAGAATTTTGGTTTATTTTTCATTCTTTAGCTCAGAATTTCGGCCAATTTTGACTAGTTTCACCTTTTGATGTTACTCTTTATCTAACTTGATGTAATTTCATGACCATGATGTAATTTTGGCACATTTTTACTTATTTTAGTAGATTCATTCACCAAAAGGTGAAATGTGAGTGAATGAATTAGTTTCCTAGCATATAGAGGCAAGTTGTTTCTTAGCCTTTATTCCAGCTCCTTGTTTAGATATGGTTGAAACAGCTCCTAGAATGATGAGCTCGACCCCTAGAGGCATGGGAAGGAGTCAAGCTTGTCTATATCATGTAATTTATCAGTCATTTTTAGGGTTGGACTCTTAAGAAAGCCTTGAGCTTCATTGTACATTCATATTTTCATTTTGGCTAAGGAATTGAGACCAGGGTTTGTAGCACTCTTTGGGATTCATGTGGAAATTTTTTTTGGTACAGTGCTTCTCTTTTTTATTGTGATTTTGTTTATGTATGTCATTATCTATCTTATGTCTTCTGAACTAAACACACAAGAGTGCAAGTAGAATACATTGAAAATGCAATGCTCTACTTGAAGTTTGCTTTAGTTATTTGATGTTTTCAGCTGTTTGGGGAGGATTCATTCCCTTGCCCTCTTCAAC
The DNA here is from genome assembly GCA_000404065.3 of Pinus taeda. NCBI lineage: Eukaryota > Viridiplantae > Streptophyta > Pinopsida > Pinales > Pinaceae > Pinus > Pinus taeda. Next base: position 73,270 of record APFE031009405.1, on the reverse strand, counting down.
ACCTCACCTATCTTTTCCCCTCCACCTCATTCAATTTTAAGTGCCAAAACGATTGCCTACCTTGCCCCATCTAGATCCCAGCAGGATTGTGCCTCATTCCCCGCACCCAAAACCTACCTTCTCAACCGAGCCAATAACTCATTAATTCATTAAAAAAACCTCTTGCACACATATACCTAGCCTAAAATCAGAAAATATTTCAGTCATCTCAAGCCCCATAGATCATTATTCACTGAGTTGACCCGGAGAGAGCCCTCTCCTGTCCTCCTAGGGCTAGCTACGAGGCTGAGTGTGGTTTGATGTGGACCTAGAAGCTTACCTTTTTAGCCTGAGGTAAATCTGGGCTCTAACGGGCTCTCAAAAAGAAGTTTCCTACACTCTTCTTGCCTCATCTGATGTTCCTAAAGTTGATACTATCACTTTATTTTCCCTCTATGCTTCCTTAAACTTTTGCCCTACATCCCTGAAATCCTATGACTTTCCCAATTTTCTCATTGGCATTTAAATTCTTTCTCATTTGTCATTATTCTCTCTCCAAGCCATTTCCTCCTTGTTTTTTCCTTCTCCTAAACTTCAAACTATTTTGAAACTTGTTCTTTTAAAAATATCTAATCCTTGGAAAGTCAGTTGATCTCATTCCATGATGCTAACCACAAATCATCATCAATACAAAACATCTCACATTTTCCATTTCTTATTTAATTCACTTGTGGACAGAATAAGTTTTTAAATCATCAATCTTTCATTATCTTCCTACTCAATCTTTCTATTGAACCAGTGCTTAGCACTCTCCATGTTGCTCCTAGCACCTCCAACCTATCTTGGCAATCTCCATGAACAATTTAGTTTCCTTTCATAGGGATGATGTGTCAAAGGAAATCCCTAACCATAATAACCATTAAAAAATGTAAGTAAAGAATTAATCACCTTGTGAACTTCCCTTTCTATGGAAGTGCACATATGCAATGGGCTGCAAGAGTAAAGAAGGTGTTCACACAAAAGATGCAGAAGGTACAAGTACTTTAAGAAAAATCATAGGTAGTCCATAATTAACTTGAGAAATGGCTTCCTTGAGGTTAAATGACATGTCAAATTTAAAGTCAATGGAATTAAAAACCAATTAGTCACCATAAAATAGAAACTGGATTTTCTCACATATTCACTAGAATACTAGCCATAATTGAAACAAATCAAGTAAGCTAATAAGAGAACATGTGTAAACACTCATGATCCCAAAAGAAGTTTCCATGTGGATAAAAGAATAAGAAGGATCCAAAAACTCAAGGCATCAACATTAACAAAATCACTTTGCCCAAGAGAACTGTCAAATAAACCTTTCCTTTCCTTTCCTAAAATGCAATCAAGTAAACCAAAGTTCATATGAGTCATTCTTTTGTGCACATCCCTTTCCCCAGGGCACCACTAATGGGGGAGATGCTCTTTGTCCTACTAAGACTATCATGTTGAGGTCTAAAAAAACTAACTAATCAACCTCTGGAAGTACACCAAATATCTAGTGCCAAAAGGCTATGCACTTCAAAACACATCATTCAATGTATAGATATTTGCCAACCTCAAATTATGGGCATCATTGTTCAACAATATCCACACTAGTTTGTCAAATCCACACCCCACACACAAACACAAGTAGCAATCTTGGGTGATAAAATCATTGCCATGCCACCTTTTCATTACTCATGTAGCATTGGAAAAACACCAAGCTATATAAAATTGAACAAGGCCTTTACGAAAAATCTAGAATCTTAACTATTTGCATGCAAACTAAATCTAAACTTAGAAAGTTTGAATAAACCTTAAAGATTGTTTAATTGTGCCCTTTCCATAAGGTTCAAAGAGACTCCTAACATTCCATGAGAAAACATTCATTTGGAGAGAGGGCATTCCCTCCTCCACTGCTACCACCATCACTTGTGTCTATCATGTCTACCTCTTCCAAAATTCCAAACAAATTTAAGGTCGAAGTTTTCACGCATGGTACAAATTCATGCAAAATCCTAGGTTTCTTGGGTGGCCCTTCAACACGTGCAACCATTAAAATGGTACAATTTCATGAAATCCATTATAATAACACAAACATTTAACTCTTGAAACCCATTTGGGAAAACCACCAAAAACGTGGCATTTTTTCTCGTTTATTTTATTTTTATTATAACTCTATATTAAGGTAACGCTGGAATAAAGCTTTGAAAATATGTACCTATATGACTAAGGTACTCTTGAATCATCGATGTTGAATGGCGAACACTGAAATTTTGCTTATCTTGAATGATTCCATGAACATATTCCCAAAATTAATGCTCGGATTTAGAAATGTAAATTTGATGCTAACAATTAGCATTGCTTCTTAATGGGTTACAACTAATCTAGTTGGTTGTTCTGTGCCCTGACCCTCATATTAAGACCAACCATTAAGACCTTGAACTCTTGTATATAACACCAACCAAACATTGAGATTCAATTGGATTTCTTCTTGAAGCTCCTTTGAAAGATGCACTTCCATACAAATTATCACACAAGAATATTGACAAGCTTTTGGGATTGATATTCCCATAAATTTCCATATATTGTTGTGAATGCGAGGAAATGTTGGAACATCCAAAAATACCAAGGGGAGATGTAGCAGGGACCTAGACTGGAACTTCCCTAGGGATTTGCTTTCTAGATTGAAAGTAAATGTCCATTGATTTAGATATAACACTTTTGGGCCCAGAAAACAAGGGGCCTCTAGAATATTAAATCTTTGTCTTCCTTGAGTTGGAAGATGAAGGGAATGTATTGCCATCCACAAAGAAAGAATTTGAGGGATCTGTGCCTCAATGAATGTTGATATTATCAATGAATGTTTTATGACCCCGTGACTCAATCGTTGGCCCATGGACTTATGATGCAAGGCCTATGGGACTGGAAATCATAACACACTACAAAAGCCTAACTCACAACAATAATTGTGATTAAATTTGACACAATAAAAAGACACAACAATTATTTTCCTCTTTATTAAGTTGAGGGCATAAAACACTTTCAAACTCATTCCATAATACAAAAATGTCTAAGCCTAAACTTCTACACTCTCACAAACATCTACAACGTGGCCAAACCTCTTTACACTTCTACACCTAGAGAACCAAAAGTATGAATTACATGGAACTTTGAAATATGTAGTGATCTATAATTGCTCAAACTTTGACCAAATTATTTCACCAATATGGACCTTCATAGTTTTTGTGGGAATAAAAAATGATATATATTTGTTTGTTGTATGACCATGCATTAATTCTCACTATTTAATACTTGTAGATTATAAATAAATATGGAAAATAGCGTTGAAGAAGTTGATCATAAATCCAATAGTAACACAAGCATTTTACTCTTAAAACCCATTTGGGAAAACGACAAAAAATGGCCTCTTTTTTTCTTAACTGTAGATTAAGTAAAGTTGGAACAACACTTTGAAACTATATACCTATATGACTAAGGCACCTCTTGAACCATCGATGCCGAATCGTGAACTCTGAAATTTTTCTTACCTTGAATGATTCCATGAACAAATGCCCAAAACTAATGCTCATATTTATAAATGTAAATTTGATGTTAACAGTTAGCATTTCTTCTCAAGGGGTTACAACTAATCTAGTTTGTTGTTCTGTGCCTTGACCAGGATATTAATACCTAACTACGCCCTCTAAAAAGTTTCTAATATAAAGGCCTAAGTATGCCATTTCACCGAGACCCATCAACATCGATATACAATTTCCTCATCATGGAAGTTTCTTCCATAATGTTAGACCCATTGCAAGCAGATTGTGAAAATGTTTGGAATAGTTTAGAGTAGATGTGCACAAAATACCTAGTATCATGTTTTCCTTTGTTTTCAGTGTGGTAGAGGAAGGGTTCATACATTCCAATAATGATGTGGAGGTAGGGGTTGCCTTCCTATTCTCGTCCTTTTGAAACCCCCAAAGCTCAGATGGAAATTATAATATGATATATAGTAAAAAAGAAAAACAACAGTAAATCAAACTGTGAACTGTAACAATAGGCGTCTGACGAGGAATCCATAAATATATTTAGCAACTTGAAAAATTCTAAACAACATATATATAATATGCAGAAAAAAGTAAGAATTCACAAGTAAAATAAATATGATTAAAGTAAAAAAAAGCTATAGACATAAAATGATATTTAAAAAGAAAAAAATAGAGTAAAAAAATTACAGCCAATAATTACAGCCAAAATAAATGATGTCCCTGTTGAACCAACCAAGAAATCCCCCCATTAACAAGCATTTATCCGCACAAGCAACCCATGCAACACCAAAATTTCGGTTTCTGCAACCCAGACCAAAACGATTCTCTACGAGGCCTTTAGCTGTAAATTGGAAAAAGTGATGACATCCCATAAAAAACAGGAAGGATAATGGCACTCAAGTTCCAAAACATTGGAGTTACCTTAAACACAGACCCATGAGAAGGAAGGATAACATCATTGGTCTAGAGGAAGGATAAATAACCCCTATTGAGGCAACATAACCACACTGTAAAGTGACACATTTTTTTGTTATTTCATTTGATAGACCACATATGTTATACATGCAAGGCACATAGGACATGTGAAAACACCACTTCCCCAAGTTTCATTGCATTTTAAGTGGCCATTACATTTGTTAGACTCATGGATCACTTAATCAATTTTTCTTAGCAAATGTTCGCAGGTACACATTTTGTAGCATTTCAAGTATGTGCTAGTGTGAACTATATCCTTCTGCGTGCAAAGAGGCCTAAACTCCAAGATCTGCATGAGGTAGAATTTGTGACCCTTCTAGGTATTTATATATCTACAACCTGTTCCTTTCATTTTGTAGCATTCACTTAGGCAGAGGCTTTACAAGTAGACTAGAAATGGGTTGCAAGACTCCACCCTTGACAATCCTTACTACAATCAGTTTATTTTTGGCAAGGAGCTCTAATAGAAAGAGCATTCCCAATCCAACAGGGAGAGTTAACATGTTGTGAGTGGGGCAGAAACAACTTAACTCAAGCAGGAGCATAAGTATTGAGATTTTATGATGTGTATAGTAGCTCCTAACTACCATGATTCATGATTTGGAAATGAACGAGCATAGCCCATTCGAGCATACTTCTTCATTCATCACACAACCAACACGACATAATTAGACCACCAGCCATGAATGCAAACTCAAGCAGAACAAGCATGAATACAGATAATGATCCACACAAACAGGCACACACAGACACAAAATATATATTTGCATAAGGATTTAGCACAGACAAGTTACCTGGTGTATCCTAAAAAAAATATCTTGAAGTCTTTCAATTCAAAGTCCTCCAGTTCGATATCCCTTTTCTCTGATGTTTTCTAATTTGAAGGTCCATGTTGTCAAATTTACCTCTTGAAACGATGACGGGTAAGAAAGCACCCCTTAGTAGATATTGGAGGTTGGAATTCCATCCAACGCACCAAACACAATAGGAAAATAGGAGAAACTCTCTATGTCTATTCAATGAAGATATGTGGAATTCAATGCAAACACATGTAAGGTGGAGGTGAATATTGATTGTAAAGTGATTTGATGAGAGATTTTATCCAAAAGCTCAGTTCAGATACAGGGGTTGCCATGCGATATTGAACGCTTGAATATTCTGACATAAATAGGGAATCAATGAGACGAAGATAGGGAATGGGCGAGATAGAGGCAGAGTGAAGCCTGTGAAGGTTGGTTCTCTTCAATACAAAGGGGATGGAGGGTATGGCGAGAGAATGTGGGTTGACTCACTTCAATACATAGAGAATGGCGTGAGGATGTGGGCGGACCTGTCGTTGTTGTGCCAATGTGGGTGGAATATGGCATGAGGATGTGGGCGGACCTGTTGTTGCCATATCAATGTGGGTGGAATATGGTGTGATAGACTAGTCCAGTCCATATGGAAATTTATAATTAGTTGGAGGGACGAAATGCAAGCTCTCCCATTGGTTGGGGTGAATAGTTTTTTCCCACGCCAAACTGACAAGGAAAACGCCTATCGACATAATAAATAATGTATTTCTAGGAATGATGTGGTAGATGTATATATAATTATTTTATTAAAAATTATATAATAATCAAATATGTTATTACAAAATTCATAATATATATATATATATATATATATATGTGTGTGTGTGTGTGTGTGGTGTGTGTGTGTGATAAACAAGTGCTACGAGTAGCTAGTAGCTATTACTCAATTTAAATATAGGGAAATTGAAATTTGGATTGTTGAAAAGTGAAACTGTTATGAAACTGTATAAATTTATTTAGTGATAGATTTTACCAACAACTAAATTAATATATCCATTGACCCAATTTTTGGGAAAAAATAATATATCTATTGACGTTGAAGTTATTGCAATCTGAATGAATTTGTTTTGTGCTCACTATTGTAATTAATAGAAATGGAGCAAACGTCAAAGTCTTTATAAATTTTATTGAGATTCTAAATTTATTAATTCTCTATCATTTCAAAAAAATAAGTTAATAATAATAATTTAAAAAAATTATTTTTAGGTAATATATTTAAAAAATAAAATATAGAACAATGTTTCTGGAAATAGTTTTATATTTTTATTTTGAATTTAAAATCATTATTATTTAAATAAATCTATACAATATATCTCAAAATCTCAAAATACTAACATATACAATTTAAAACAATTAAAAAAATATTTTAATTATAAATTTAAAATTAATAAAATCTTATACATCTTCATATATTCACACTTTAAAATCCATATATATTATACTATAAACTATAAACAAAATATAATGTAATAAGATAATCAAATGTAATTGGGCCAAGATAAATAAAAGATATTTGAATTTAATAAGGCATGTGAATAAAGAATGTGTGGAATTACTTCAATCGGATGAAATATGTTTATAAATTAGGTAAATATATAAATTTTCAATTTTTTTACAAACGAGTTATTCGTTGTGAACCTCAGAGGTTTAAGTTGTCTAAAACCAATTTGCATTCCAAATAATCAAAATCTCCTTTAAAATTATCTTTGGTAAAAAAATGGAAAACAATACCAATTTGTATTCCAAATAACAAAACACCCCTTTAAAATTATCCTTCCAAAAAAAACAAAGAAAAAAATTATTTAGAAAAGAAATTATCTCTAAATTAAAGGCGAGAGAGGGGGGGATTAAGTTGATCCCTGGATCCTCTGGTCTTGAACGCAACACAGTCATATGTGAGAGAGAAGAGCATCTTTGGTGGTGTTAAAAGTGCAAATCCAAAATCGAGAGCTTTCACTAGAATGGACGAATCAATAAGTGATAACTCTTCTTTTCCCACGAATTCCCAAGAAAAGAGAGTATTTGCATCTATTTGTAGTGCAACAATTAGTACAAGAATAATTTCACATTTTATATATCTCGTATTCATCTTTGCAGTTCCTAAATTACGTTAAAGTATAGCCTATAGATACTAGTTGAAAATAATTAAATTCTAAGAATAGCAAATGTTGTAATACTTGACTCCAGATATATGGGCAGACTAATGGATGAGGAAGCCCAATTCAGAATTTGAAGCCAGTGCTTTTGGACACCTAGTGTCAGATATCATTCATAAAATATCAATGAAACCCGAATTCAACTTTGATACAAAGACAAATCCCAATCTCTTAACAACTTGGGCAATTTATATTGGATTTATAGAGAAAATATTGAGGTGTGATTACATAAGACAACGAAATTTGTGATTCTTTATCGATTGTCTCCTAATTGCTTTTGAAAAATCCTTTTGTGAATAGAACGTTCTAGGCATACAACTTTAGCAAAATGAAAAATTGGAGAGTACCATTCTGTTTATAAATGAAAACTCAAAAATCCAAAACAATCCGAAATGAAATATAAATTGCATCTATAAAAGTCTGGTGCAATTCAAAGCTTGTTGTGAGAAAACAAAACATACCATTTTTTAGATTAAGTCTCTTACAAGGTGTTCAAGTAAATCATTCTTAAATTGACAAAAAGTAATTCAAACTAATATGGGCTTCCCTTGTTTTTCTCCTTTTTCACTTCATTTTTTCCTATATTACCATTTCTATAGTAATGTGTTACTGTACATTTTGACATTACATATTTGTTAGATACTATAGATGGAACAATTGAACCTCAACTTTTGACATCCAATTTTACCCGTACAAATTGATATGGAAAACCCAAGGATCAGAGATATTAAGGAAAAGTTGGGCGGGTGTTCAATTCATAAGAAAATTGGGCTTCTCCTCAGTAAATTATATTGATTTGTTTCAATCAAATCATGTTGTTATTTCCTTATCCCATGGACTTTAACAAAAATATTACAGGAACTAGAGCATCATATGTCAATTACGTTGACCATTTGGAGACTTTTGTGGGTTTTTTGTATGCAGGTTGAGTGGTTGTGCTAGAGGTGCTTTCATTTCTTTTAAACTTAGAAGCCATGAGGCAAATTTAGAGGGACGCCTTTAGTTTTGGGAAATACCTAGAGCCATGAGGCAAATTTAGAGGGACGCCTTTAGTTTTGGGAAATACCTAGACAATGAAACCTTGGTTTCTTAATTTCAATCCAACAATTGTGCCTTTGACAATGGCTACATATTCAAATAACGCACGCACATAACCAGGATTTCAAAAGACCAACAATATGTTCAGAATTGAGGAATTACAAGTTGACACATGCCAAAAAAAAAAAAAAAAAAAAAAAAAAACTGAGAAAATATAAATAAATCAGACAATTTTAAAACAACAGATTCAAAAAATAAAACATCTAGTCGTTGAAAGATATGAAAATCTGAATCCTGACTTGAAGAGATTGAATAGCACTGTCAATGACCTATGTGCATCCAAGCAACAGCCATAAAACACCAAACCTTACTACTTTGCTTTTCTTCCTCTGTTGGTCTGTAACTTTCACGTTTTCACCAAATCCTTAAATCTGCCGCATCAGAATGGTGCTTTGGAGGTTACATATGTTTTTAGGTAATTCATTAAAAATATAGTAACCTATCCAAATGTTGGCAATGATCTTATCTAGGGGAACTAAATCCATAATCTCCATATCAACTCGAGTCTTCTTCCACTTCCACTTAGCCTAATATTTCTATTATAAAATCAAGAAAAGAAAGAAACAATAACCCAAAAAACAGTGAC
>APFE031009405.1:52303-63236 GCA_000404065.3 Pinus taeda | reverse complement strand
AATAATTTATTAATGTTAAACTATAGATAAATGACAATTTTTTTTGGTAAAAAACAAACTAATAAGCAGTCAAAGGCCTAAGATCCTTCCTTATACAAATATGGTTAAATGGCTTATTGACCATATGAAGATTGCACAAAGTAATTTCATGACTCGGAAGCAAATAGTCATTGGGTCATTTACCAGCAGCGATTTGAGCAAAATGTATCATCTAATGTAACCTCAGCAAAAATATGACAAAATTTTTATACATAAGTTCAACAAGGAGAATGAGCATCAATCAAAGCCCATCAGAAACGAGAGAAGAGATCCTAACAAACATAAGTGAGAAGATAAGGGTATGCATTTTGTTGCCTCCCTTGCTGGTCCATACTGTCAAATGGATGCTATGTTATGTAGGATCTATGGTTACCCTGATACATAGAAATTATTCAATCAATGGGTACCACTCATTGATGCTAACTCTTATGGATATATTATGGATTGGGGAAACATATTGTCTGACAATATAGTCACTCAAATAATCAAATATAGGAGAAAACGTAGTTTTTCACAGAACGTAGTTGCCCCTTTTTATATGAGTGCCTATACAATGGATGCCATATGTTTCACATATTTTACTTCTATGGGATGGAGATGGACTATAGAAGACCCTACTCCTATCCATATTTATCATGAAATACTTTGGAAATCAAAATTTTACGCTCATTTAATTAAAATTTTCCATGTAGTAATGTTGCCCATCCACCAAAGTGTCTTTGATAAGAAGGCCCCTAGGGTTTCACCTAAAGCTAACAATGATTTTCTATCAATTGGGAATTGGTTTGTAGAATAATCATTCACTTATGTCCAGATCTTTGGTAGTCTTGCAGATCCCCATGTTTTTCCCCTATACATCCCTAATAAACTTCTTGCCCAAGAAATAACTTACTAGATCGTAAGACATGGTCTTTCAAAGGTCCTGAGTCATGCTAAAAAGATAATGTGACATAGATTTCCTATTCAATGTGGTGTGCATTATCTAGATAATTATAAACATGATGGTCTTGAGATTGAAGAGATTCAGAGTTTAAACTTCCCAACTATTTTGAATAGGCAATATGATCCTAAGAAAACTGCTAAGAAGGTCACTACACAGTCAAGTATCAGGAAATTTATGCATGAGCCAGATAAGTTTGATGACTTATTTGAATCAGCCTATGCCCATTCAATGGTTGTGAAACTAGTAGTAGCGCTGTTAACTCCAAAGAGTTCAATACAACAATAAAAGGATAGCTCAGTTGCCTACAGATTTATTGAAGTTCCCTCTACAAAGCACAAAATAGGGTAAAGTCTTATCTATTTTAGCACATGTTACTGATGTATCCCGAGAAAAAGAGACAGGTACTTCCTCTTCTTCTTAGGCAGAAGAAACTCTATCAGATGAAAAACTTGATGCAATATGGGAACAGTTTAATCAAGTTATTCATGAAACAAGGCCTCAAGATCTAAAGACTCCATTGCAGGAGAAAGTTTCACATACTCCTGAAATTATAGAAAAAACCCACATACTATTGGGACTTCCGATAGGCCTTTGGATAATAATGACATAAAAATCATCTCAGCATTCCCAACCTCTGAGGTCGTTTTAAGGGTCAAAGAGATTCCTCCTTTAGACATATTTGACAATCCACAACATAAAGTTGTTGTAAAGAGACAAAGAAAAAAAGGAAGATTGATCAAACCTAGGCCTTAGTCCCTGAAAATACTTCATTTGAAGTAGTATGGAAAGGATCTCAATCTACTCCTCCAGAGGATCTCAGGAGGCTCTCACAGTTTGTAGGAGCATATGCTTCTGCCACCATAGACAAGGCCACTGAAGTACAACAACTCCTGAAAGAAAAGGATGAAAGAATTATGCAGTTGGAACAAGGTATGGAGAATAAGAAGCAAATGATTGCTCAATAGTGGCAAGCACAACTTGCAGAACTTCAAAATAATTTTGATGCCTTGAAGCTTCAACATGAATCTGATTTGAAATTTTGGGATACTGAAATCCAATAATTACAACACAGTATTGAACAATTGAAGATTAATCCCGAATTGGTTGAATTTAAAAGGGAAACATGAGAATTAAATACTCTCCTTGTTTAACAACAAATTACTTTCTGTAAAAAATTAGCCAGTATCTATGATTTATGTCAAACAACCAATACATTGGTGAATCAGTTGTTTGATTTGAGGACATACTTTCAAGAAATTGAGGAGAAAATCTCAGATTATATAACATGGCAAGAAAGTGCTAAAGGGAGATTAGCCAATCTCCCTACAATTGAAGAGTCACAAAAGGAGATAGTCTTTCGAGATTGGGAAATCAGACTTAAACATGCAAAGACAATGATATTCAGTGCGAGGGATATTTATAATGACCTCATTGAATCTATCAGCGACAATTTATTGCATGCCAACCTTATTCCAGACTGCCACAGGGGAACTCTGCTTGATATTAAATTATTGTCGAAGACATGACAAGAATTATCAAAGAAGAAGGCTAAAAGCATCGTGTTGTAACATGATTAGTTTTGATCATTTAAATTTTATCATATAATATGTTTTAGTAGTTTAGAAATAATAAATGGGTTTGTAAGAATAAATTCACCCTCAAAATGTAAATTTAAATTTCCTTAGCTGGTTGATTTAGCTAATCATGCATTTAAACATGATTAAATAATGTAATAAAGTAAATTCAAACGTGGTTTACAAAGAACTGAGAATGAATTTTCCAAAATGGAAAGAGGTTTTTGTTGATAACCTCCTCATATACAAAAACCTCTCTGAGTTTTCTAACAACTGTTATGGTTTGGGAGATACAAATGCATCTTTAAAGGCATATTTTTCATAAATTTCCTGTTTCAATCACCTTTTGCAGAGCATATTGTGGATAAGAAGAAATGAATTATGGTAAATTGGAGGAGTTATTTGTCCCTTAGATTCTAATCTGCAAAAACCTCTCTCAGTTTTGTAACATAGGTTATGATTTGGGAAATTCGGATGACTCTTTGTAGGCATGTTTTCTCGGATTTTCCTTTTTTTAGCCAGTATTTTAAAATGCGGTTTCTAAGCAAGTGAAAATGAATTTTCCAAAACTAAAAGAAATTTTTGTTTCCAGCATCGTCATTTACAAAAACCTCTCTCAGTTTTCTAACAGCGATTATGGTTTGGAAGAAATAAAGGTATTATAGGACCCTATTTTTAGAAATTCGGGAGGAAAAAGTTCAAAAACAGTTAGTGACTTGTAGGCCACCTCATCAAATATGAGTTGCAATCAAATTCGATTTTATCTTCTCTATCAACATAAATCCTCAAGGATAGTACAATAACTCTTCAAATAGTTTTAGTTACCTTTAGTTGTGTTCTATTTTTGTAATACAGTTTTCAGATATTTGTAATAGCTCTTGATATTTTTATCAAGATATTTTGTGAGGAAATTGTATAAATACTTCATCAATTGAAGTAATATGTGTTGGATTTTGGTGCCAAGGCTCTTAAACTATGTAATAGCTTCTCTTCTAGAATTCTAATGAAAGCCTTCCGGCTCCAGTTATGACATAATTTTGTGTTTCTTGTATGTCTTTATGGTGCTTGCATAACTTGTTTCTACATATGTTCAAAACAATTGTAGGAAGGTCTAGGTAAGGTATTTTAAGTCTTAATCTCTTTGTAATTCCCTGAAAAATCATAACCTCTAGAAAGAGATTAGCTTATTGGACTGTTTTTCCAAGATAACTCCTCTTTGACTAGTTTTTTCTTTATGTTTTCTGATAGCCTTTAAAAGGGATTAGCTTATTAGACTATTTGTCTGAAATATATCCTCTTGGAATCGGTTTCACTTTGGCCTTTTGTTCCCTTTGAATATGTTTTTTTTGGCTGTATAAATTTTCTACACGCATCTAAGTTTCCCCAGTTGTTAAGTAGTTAGTCTGATTGCTCAATTATTATGAATCCCCTTACATTCTTCTACCATAATTCTTGAAAAGGCTAAGTCATTCTATTAGGTTGGAAGCTGACACTTCCAGAAGGGACCCTATGAGAGAGGCCTTTAATCATGATTAGGGATTATCATTGATCGCCAACCATCCCCATTAAAACCATAAATCTGGCCATTATGCTTCAAAGGCTATTGTTCAGTGACAGATGAACAACGTTAAACAAAGCCTCATAACAACTGAGGGATCCCCCTCTGGTTCAAGGGCCAGCTTGAACCTAAAGGTTGGTTGAGTTGGTTTCCTGGAGTAGTTTTTTTAGCCAAATATTACCTATGGGAAATAGGTACAACATATGGTGTCGTTGCTGGGGAACAAAGTAACGAAGATATCTTTCTTCGAGGAACGAAAAAAATTAGATCTATTCCTTGTTGGTGAACAAGGAGTAGGGATTTATTATTGGTTGCATTTCTTTTACCTGGCGACTCCACTTTTTCATTTGGTGATTCCACTAGGTAACGGATCCCACTATTTCGAAATTTCAACTATCTTTACTGCTATGCAAGGTTCGTTGATACTTGCAAGCAGTAGTATATGTCTTTCCCTCTCAGCCATGGTAAAAAATCTGAAATGTTTGCAAAGGATGCAGATTTTAAAGTACACCTATGAGTATAAGCTTTACATGGAATTTTATGTTCATATTGTATATATTCTTCGGATTTTCAGCTGCTGGCAATGTGGTTTGTCAATAAATCCACCCCACACTTGGTTACATTGGAAAGCAGATTACACCTAACAGTGTAAAGCTTTTCAGTTCAGTTACATAGAGTTGTGGGGATTGAATTGATATTCTGGGTTTCAGTATGCAGTAGATCAACGTGTTCATTGTTTATGAGTGGTGTGATTTGAAGAGTATATGATAGATCAACTTATATTTCAGTCTCTAGATATTTTCAGTTTTCAGATTTCAGTATTAAAGAGTATCCAAATTAGTGCAGGGATATGGTTGCATTTTACAGTTGTAGGTTGCAATATCAAAGTATTCAAATGACAACACTTATCCATTGTTAGGTCCTTATAATACTAGTGTTTCCCCCATTAATATTGTAGTTGTATCCCTTATTAATAACGTTGTGCCCCTATTGTCCCCATATTGTTATTACTATGCCCCATAGAATCCCTCTATTGTTATTTTTGTGCCTTTATATTATTATTGTTAGGTCGGCTTGGTTATATTGTGACCCCTTAGACTCCTATATATAGAAAGGAGGTTTTTTCATTTGAATCATCCAAGAATTGTTCATTTATGTAATGTAAAGGAGGTTGCCCCCCTCGAAGAGGCTGAATTCTAAAGCGTTGATCTATCTTTTCTATCTTTTTGTGATCTGGTTTCATAACATTTGGTACGAGGAAGGAAAAAATATATTGGAACCGAAAGTAGTCATAGAAATAAGAACTCGACAACTATGAAATTGATCCATTTCAGAGTATCTCATCAAGTGGAAGAACTTATCCACTGAAGATTCCACATGGGAGGATGAGAATTTTATACATAACTATCCAGAACTACTCAAGTGTTGAGGAAAACACTTTTATGAAGGAGAGGGGCATGTTAGGTTCCTATAATACTAGTGATGCCCCCATTAATATTGTAGTTGTATCCCTTATTAATATTGTTGTGCCGCTATTGTCCCCATATTGTTATTACTGTGCCCCATAGAATCCCTCTATTGTTATTTTTGTGCCTTTATATTATTAGTGTTAGGTCGGCTTGGTTATATTGTGACCCCTTAGACTCCTATATACAGAAAGGAGGTTTTGTCATTTGAATCATCCAAGAATTGTTCATTTATGTAATGTAAAGGAGGTTACCCCCTCAAAGAGGCTAAATTCTAAGGTGTTGATCTATCTTTTCTTTCTTTTTGTGAGTTAGTTTCATAACATTTTATGTTCATGTTGTATATATTCTTCAGATTTTCAGTTGCTGGCAACGTGGTTTGTCAATAAATCCACTCCACACTTGGTTACATTGGAAAGCAGATTATACCTAACAGTGTAAAGCTTTTTAGTTCAGTTAGATAGAGGTGTGGGGATTGAATAGATATTCTGAGTTTCAATATGCAGTATATCAACGTGTTCATTGTTTATGAGTGGTGTGATTTGAAGAGTATATGATAGATCAACTTATATTTTTAGTCTCTAGAAATTTTTAGTTTTCAGATTTCAGTATTAAAAGGTATCCAAATTAGTGCAGGGATATGGTTGCATTTTACAATTGTAGGTTGCAGTATCAGAGTATTCAAATGACAACACTGATCCATGGGGATTGGTTATATTTCTACATAAGATGGCAAATCAGTGGTTGATGGTTTTATGGTATGACTCCATGCCCAACACTAAAAGCAAATGGTCTACTAGTTTTATGCATCCCATAGGGGGAAGCAGTCCCCATTGGAGTTGATGTTGTAACATGATTAGTTTTGATAATTTAAATTTGCTGATTAATAGGTTTTAGTAGTTTAGAAATAATAAATGGGCCTGCAAGAGTAAATTCACCCTCAAAATGTAAATTTAAATTTCATTAGCTGGTTGATTTATTTAATCATGCATTTAAACATGATTAAATAATGTAATAAAGTAAATTCAAACATGGTTTACAAACATATGAGAACTAATTTTCCCAAACTGAAAGAGGTTTTTGTTGATAACCTCCTCATGTACAAAAAATCTCTCAGTTTTCTAAAAAATGTTATGGTTTGGGAGATACGAATGCATCTTTAAAGGCATATGTTCCAGAAATTTCATGTTTTAGTCACCTTTTTGCAGAGAATATTTTGGATAATTAGAAATGAATTATGATAAACTGGAGGATTTTTTTGTTTTTAGATCATAATCTACAAAAACCACTCTCATTTTTGTAACAGAGGTTGTTATTTGGGAGATTAGGATGACTCTTTGCAGGCATGTTTTCCAAGATTTTCCTGTTTTTAGTCAATGTTTTAAAATACGATTTCTGAGCAAGTGGAAATGAATTTTCAAAAATGGAAAGAGGTTTTTGTTGCCAACATCGTCACTTACAAAAACCTCTCTCATTTTTCTAATAAATATTATTGTTTTTAATTAATAAAGGTATTATAGGACCCTATTTTTCAAAAATTCAGGAGGAAAAAGCTCAAAGACAATTAGTGATTTTTAGGCCACCTCATCAAATATGAGTTGCAATCAAATTCGAATTTCGCTTCTCTATTAACATAAATCCTCAAGGATAGTACAAGAACTCTTCAAATAGTTTTAGTTACCTTTATTTGTATTCTATTTTTGTAATACAATTTTCAAATATTTGTAATAGCTCTTGATATTTTTATCAAGATATTTTGTGAGGAAATTGTATAAATACTTCATCAATTGAAGTAATATGTGTTGGAATTTTATGCCAAGTATCTTAAACTATGTAATAACTTCTCCTGTAGAATTCTAATGAAAGCCTTCCGACTCTAGTTATGACATAATTTTGTGTTTCTTGTATGTCTTTCTGGTGCTTTCATTACTTGTTTCTACATATGTTTAAAGCAATTGTAGGAAGGTCTAGGTAAGGTAGATTAAGTCTTAATCTCTCTGTATTTCCATGCAAAATAATAACCTTTAGAAATAGAGTATCTTATTGGACTGTCTGTCCAAGATAACTCCTCTTTGACTGGTTTTTTCTTTATGCCTTCTGGTAGCCATTAAAAGAGATTAGCTTATTGGACTATCTATCTGAAATAGATCCTCTTAGAATTGGTTTCAGTTTGGCCTTCTTGAATACTCTGCAATGTGTTTTGTTTCTACACGCATCCAAATTTCCCTTGTTGTTAAGAAGTTTGTCTAACTGCTTAATTATTAG
This sequence comes from Pinus taeda, assembly GCA_000404065.3. NCBI lineage: Eukaryota > Viridiplantae > Streptophyta > Pinopsida > Pinales > Pinaceae > Pinus > Pinus taeda. Next base: position 55,391 of record APFE031009405.1, on the reverse strand, counting down.
GAATCTCCTTACATTCTTCTATCATAATCCTTGAAATGATAAGGCTGGAAGATGACACGTTCTGAAGGGACCTTGTGAGAGAGGCCTTTAATCATGGAAAGGGATTGTCATTGATCACCAACCACCCCCAATTAAAACCATAAATTTGGCCATTGCGCTTCAAAGGTTGTTGTTCAGTGACAGGTGAACAATGTTAAACAAAGCCTCATAACACCTGAGGGAGCCCCCTCTGGTTCAAGGGCCAGATTGAACCTTATGGCTAGTTGAGTTGGTTTCCTGGCATAGTTTTGCAGCTAAGGACTGCCTACGGGAAACAGGTACAACACATTGAAAAACTGTCAAAGGTTAACTTAGAATGCCATTGGAATTTCTTAGTTAAACCTCATAGTTAGTGGTTAATGTTAAGGTGTCTATCCAACACGGCCACTCATATGTTTCCAACACTCAAGGATGTGGTATTCACTGGTTAGATGCACATTCAACCATGGCCTCCACCCTAATTGAAGCATATGACATATATTTATAAACTGCAACAGTGTATAGGAGATCAATCTTCTTCAAAGTCTTAGCTGGATTGTTGTAACAAAATCTAAAATTGCCTTATGGTTTTATTTTAGGCGGTGTTTGTTAAAACCGCTCCAGACATTTATTCTACTTTTCTATATTTGTATTTTGTTTGAAAACTATAAATCCCCTTCATTTGAATGGAGAAGGGGTTCTGAATTTTGTGGAGAAAGCTTTTGTTTTCACTATTGTAACTCAAATGATCTTAATAGAAGGCTGGAATGATATCGTTTTTCTCATGAACAGATTCATAATAGATCGAGTACTATTATCTGTTTATTTTTCTTTTGTTTTATGAGTTAAGTGGTTATTCAATTTATGTTTACTACATGCATGAATGAAAATGACCTTACATTTTTCACTATTGTCATGTACAATTGAAATCTTATATTGTATGTATAAACAATGAAATTATATATATGTGATTAGTTTTATCAGCAAAAATTAATTAGCTATTTAATTAAATTTTAGCTATCATTCGCTATTTTAACTTCATGATCATCAGATAATCTATATTGTCTTATTATTTATGAAATTCTATTTAGATCACATATACAGAATAAGTTTTCTCGGGATAGATATGTTAATAGCTAATTTATATATTTCTTTATTCTCAAGTTTCATTAATCATAAATTTCACACATAAATACTTCATCCATTTTTATCATTTACATTAAGAGAAATTGGTCCTATAATCCTCAGTCATATCCACCAATCCAAATGGAAAAGGATCTGCTTTGAGGTCCCGACTGGGTGGTTTTCCCCAATGTTGAGGTAGACATTTCAAGCCTTCAACATGTACCTTGGTGCTTTCATACATCAATGGCAAGTTTCCTCACTCTCGGCGACAGGTTTACATCAATGGCCTTCGATCGAAAGGTTATGTGTGGTGTTCGACATCAACTCATTTACTCACACCATACAAATTGTACCATAGCACCTTGAGAGCCATTAACATCATTGGTGGTTTCTCTCACATCTGTTAACGACTTACATCATTGGCCAGTAATCGAATGGTGTCTACCATGTTCGACTCCAGCTCATTGATTCACATGGTTGGACTCGTACATTGGTTGCTCGTGTCAATAAGATTGAAGACCCCATATCTAGTTTCATCCATCTAGGTTGTGATTTCAGGAGTTATACAAAGATCACAATGTATCATGGTCATGATCATATAGACAATCATCCAGTGATGGGTCCACCAGTTGCTTTTGTGGATGTGTCTTTTGATCATTGTACATGTTATATTAGCTTATGAGCTAATTATGGGTATGCCTCCCTCAGCAAACAAAGATGCCGTGTTGTAAATGTATTGTAACAGATGAAGCTCACTGGTTTTCCTTGATCCCAACTTGTCCAAAGGTAAAGTACTTCAGTCATTAGTCATCATCTCTGACTTTGCACTTTAGGGGGAAATTTGTTATAGGCCAATTTGTCACATTCAATCAGTTAGCATCCTAATGGGATCAATAAACATCTTATTCCCCCTTGTTACCATCTTGCACAAATCCCTAAGTACGTTCCCTTCATCCCCTAGAATTTCAGCCCTAAACTACATCATCTGGGCCAATTTTGGGACCAATGCTCCATGTATACCTACTGGGGTGTGATCACCTATAGGTTGCTCCACTGTGTCCTGCGTTGGTCACTAGTAGGTTGCTTCCCTTTGCACTTGCGTTGGTTATATAAATTCAAGATAATGATCGAGATTTTGGAAGTTGCCCCTTCTAGGAGTTTCAAAAAGTCGTTTCAACTACTTATCTTGGATAAAAATTTGGATCCTATCCTTCCCTACTTGGGAGTTTTCACCACTTATCCTTTGATCCTGTCCATCCATCAAAGGTGGATCTTAGACCCTAGATTGGTAATTGGGTAAGAACTCCCAACTTACCCTACTTCTCTACATATTCCCATCCCTTTATGTGGTTGGGGGTTGGATTTTGGAGAGTGAATATGTCCTTATGATGTTGTAGTGAGTGGTCATCATCTCATGAATTTAGGGTGATTCAAGGTGCATATTGTGACAAGGAAAGGACAAGTCAACAACTTGGAAGAGCTCTTCTACAAGATAAACTGCTATTTATGGTTGTAATCTCCTTCCATTTATATTAATGCAAAGAATTCATTGTTTTCCTGTATGTGATGTTGTTATTTCATGTTATGAAACCAACTCACAAAAATATAGAAAAGATAGATCAACACCTTAGAAATAAGCCTCTTCAAGGGGGCAACCTCTTTTACATTACACAAATGAACAATTCTTGGATGATACAAATGACAAGATGTCCTTTCTATATATAGGAGTCTAATGGGTCATAATATAATCAAAGTCGACATGATAATAATAATGTAAGGGCACAATAATAACAATAGTGGGATTCTATGGGGCACAATAATAACAATATGGGGGCTACATGGGCACAACAATATAATAAGGGGGTTGTATTAATAACAACAAGGGGTTACACTAGTAGTATAGGGACCTAACATGCCCCTCTCCTTCAAAAAGTGTTGTCCTCAA
>APFE031009405.1:20071-52283 GCA_000404065.3 Pinus taeda | reverse complement strand
ATGCTTCTGTATAAAATTCTTGTCCTCCCATGTGGAATCTTCAGTGGGTAAGTTCTTCCACTTGATGAGATACTCTAAAATTGATCGATTTCATAGTTGTCGGGTTCTTGTTTCTATAACTACTCCAGGCTCCAATATGATTTTTCCTTCCTCGTCAAGTTCTAGCAATATTGTTTGAACTGGGATATTCTGAAATTTTTCAATGAGTGGCCACACTTCTTCATCCTTCTCCCATTCATCCCTTGCTTCGTTTAACCAATCTGGTTGGATAATAGAAATAACACAAAATAATGCTTTCACATCCTCATCCTTTCCTGAGAGTGCATATGCAACAACATTTTGCTTCCCTTTTCTGTAGATGATTTCAAAGTCATAACCTAACATATTTGTGACCCATTTTTTTTGTTCTTCTAAAGATAATTTTTGTTCTAAAAAGTATTTAAGACTATCATGATCCATTTTTACCTTGAAGTGTCTTCCCATTAGGTAAGGTCACCATTTTTTAAGTGCAGGTAGTATCGCCAACATCTCCTTCTCATAAATAGCTTGCTTGAGATGTAGCCGTAAAAATACCCAATCGCCCACATCAAAACTTCTTTCATTGTGATGTTGATATACCTATTGTTTCATTCGATTCTACACCAAAGTGGCGTTATCCTTTAAAAGTTGGAGAACTTGTTGTTGATGCTCGATGTGATCTTTCACTGCCTGAATCTTTCTCTTGATATTCCTTCTATCCTTGAGAGGTTGAGGAGTAAATTCTCCAATGTATTACACTTAAGGTCAGATTCATTTCTGATGCTCAATGTGAATCTTTAACTTCTGAACATTTCTTTCTTGATATGTCATCTATCCTATAGTTTGAGGAGTAGCAAATTCGCCAATGCATAACAAACGAGTCGGATTCATTTCTTCTTTCTCGATGTGATCTTTCACTTCTTGAACCTTTTTCTTCTTGATATGTCCTTCTATCTTGAGAGTTTGAGGAGTGGTAATTCTTGCCAATGCTTTACAAAATATGTTTAGATTCATCTCTTCTTTCTCTAGGGTTGGCTCCTGGTGTATATCCTCTTCCTTTGATATTTCTTGATCCTTTTCTTACTCCTCTTCACAATCAATATAGAATAATTTCTTCTCAACACACTTATGACCTTTATCATATTTGTTATCACAATTGTAACAAAGCCCTTTTGCTCTTTTTTCTTCCATTTGTTATGGAGTCAACCTTGTAGGTTGTGGAAGGCTAGGAGAAACAACACTTCCATATTTGTAGTTGTGAGGGGTAGACTTCCTTGTTCCATAATTTTGCTTTCCACTTTTCTTACTAACCTGAATTCCGTCTCCAATGAATAAGGTTCCCAAACATGAACCTCATGTTGAATGTTATCCTTTAGTCTATATGGAGACATCAATCCTCTGCTTCTATGGAATATCATTTTCCCTTATATTCAATTTTTGAAAGTCCTCAATGTGCTATGCTATCGAAAACTTTTGTTTGAGATTTACCAATTGGCTAAAGAAGGTGTTTCTCTTGGTATCCTCATAATGTGCTATTATTTCCTCCATGAAAATTGATGACGTGACAAGTGGTTTACAAGAACAAAGCCCTTTATACCATAAAAATTGATTTGTTTCTAAATAATTAGATCCAATATGTACCTTTTATAATAGTGGTACACCATGTAGATCAAAATATTTATCCATCTGTAGTATCCAATTTACCTGATCCTTGCCATCAAACTTCCTCATCTCGCTTTTTCTTGATTTTAGGAGCTTGACCTCGAAACGATTGTAACTTTGTAATTTCAGATCTTTAAGTTCTGAAATTTTGGCTTGTAATATCCCTCTGAGTCCTCTTTCTACCTCCGCAAGTCTGATATCAATTGGATTCCCGAAGAAAGATTTATTCCCAATCTCCTGTGATGACCTAATTATAGACTAGTTCAGTAGAGTGAACTTGTACGATGCGACACGTGTCACTGTTTCAACCTTAGGTTCTGAAAATTATACCCAAACAAAATACAGCCCATCCTATTTCTGTTACTTCTTACAAAATTTCAATCTTATGCTCAAAGAGAAATTTATGATGATCCCAAGGTCACCTATTTAGGATGCTATTTGGGAGTCTACAAAACCCTAACTTCCTCAGATCATATATCGGAAAATATAGCGAGCCAAGATCTGAAATTTTGATCTAAGTTTCAGACCGATTTATTCTCAAATGGGTTTTTTGTTTAGGTTCTAAAACTTCGTAGAGAACAAGTTATAGCGAAACTTCCATGATGACCTGTTTTAGATGAAATTATGGAGCTTGTAAAAACCCTAACTTCCTCAAATCATATCACCAAAAATATAGCAAGACAAGATCTGAAATTCAAACTCGAGGTTTAGTGAGATTTCCTCTCAAATGGGGTTTTTTGTTAGCTTCTGAAATGTCATAGAAAACAAGTTATAGCAAAAATTCCACAATAACCTGTTTCGAGCAGTGAAACCCTAGAATCCAATGCTCTGATACCAAATGTTATGAAACAAGCTCACAAAAATATAGAAAAGATATATCAACATCTTAGAAATAAGCCTTTCGAGGGGGAAACCTCTTTACATTAGACAAATGAATAATTCTTGGATGATACAAATGGCAAGGCCTCATTTCTATATATAGGAGTCTAAGGGGTCATAATATAATCAAAGTTGACATAACAATATTAATGTAAGGGCACAATAATAACAATAGTGGGCTTTTATGGGGCACAATAATAACATATGGGGGCTACATGGGCACAACAATATAATAAGGTGGTTGTATTAATAACAATAAGGGGTTACACTAGTAGTATAGGGACCTAACATTTCATATATTTCAATACCATCTTGATCTATTGAATGAAGTACTTAGATGATATTGCATAGATCTCGTATTTTATTGGCTTGTGTTATCTGGCTATGGAGGTTCTAATTTTGGCGTTTGGAGGTGGAATTGAAGCTTCCAAGCTAAAGGAGCGAAGTGTGCAAAGGATTTCAGGTAGGCCTCACTTTGTCATCTATTTACTTTAATGAAAAGCATTGTGTCCCTTATCTCTCTGTTGTTCTAGGTTAGCCACTGACCTAGGGGAGATACTTTTGTCCACAATCGTAAATCTCGTATAACAGGCTTGATGGATGAATTATCTTTGGTCTTGAAAGGAACTCAGATTTTCATCCCAATTTGGCATGATTTAAATATTGTGTTGCTTGGATTAGTAGTTTTTGTAAGTCCCTTGCGACTCCCTTTTTGTTGAGCTTCACAATATGATTGAAAGTCAAATGTCCTAGACTTTTGTGCCACAAATAGCTCTCATCAAGCTTCCCTAGATAAAATTCTTGTTTCTTCTTGGAGCATGTAAACATTATTTGTGGTTCTCACACCCTTTTCTATTACCTTCCTTGTGTTTTTTTACTTTATCTCACAACCTTTGGAATAAAAGGTAACATCATACCCTTGGTCAAACATATAGCTTACACTTAATAGAATGTGCTTAAGCCCATCTAGAAAGAGAATGTTTTGAGCTTTACCTCATCCATTGTCCAAGATCATTGTTCCTTTTCCCTTGATGTTTCCTAGGGCATCATTGCCAAAAATGAAACTTCCTATCTTTCTTTTATTTAGTGGAAATAATTTGCTTCTATCAATCAGTCATATGTTTAGAGAGTCCACTATTTACATACTAATGAATTCCTTGGTTTTAGGCATATAGGATAATGCAACATTCTTCTTTCTTTTATTACTTTTTCTTCCTCCAGGCCTTCGGTTCTTCTTGTGTCGAGTTTAATATGAAAATTTGATGTGAGTTTGTTGGTTCTACACTTACCCACTTTATGCCCATAATTATGATAGTTATAACATTCAACATCATCAAATAGGGGAGCAAAAGGAATGTTGTCTGTAAAATTATTTCTATGTGATCTTACAAATTTGCTATATTTTTTTGACTTATAAGATTCATTTATTTTATTCATGTTTGAATGTTTCCAAGATATGCTATATAGTCTATAACATTGTGTCCAAAATTTGTACAAGAAAAACAATAACCATTGAAAATATTCTGGTACCTAGGAGAAAATTTCCTTTGAGGGTGTGATATGTGTATTCTTTGATGACTTTATCTAGGAGAGTGATGTGATTTCGGCTTATTACTCACTTGATCTCAATGGATTTTCAAATTTCTATAATATTTTACTTTTCTAATGCCGGTTCCTTTCATTACATTGTTGGTTGGTCCTTTGACTGCTTCAACATAGCCGATTGGTCATATATCTTCATCTTTCTTGATGCTTGATTCTCCTTCATAGCCTAGACCAAGTTTGATGAGAGGGGATCTATAAATACTAAAAATTCATCCAACTTGTTAGATCCTTATATAATATTTAAATTTTGTTTCAGTTTGTTCGATCCCTATAATACTAGTGTATTCCCTTATTATTATTGTCATTGTGACCCTTATTGTTATTGTTGTGCCCATGTTGTCCCCATATTTTTATTATTGTGCCCCATAGTAGCCCACTATTGCTATTTTTGTGCCCTTACATTGTTATTTTTATTTCGGCTCTGATTATATTGTGACCCTTTAGACTCCTATATATAGAAAGGAGGTCTTGTCATTTGTATCATCCATGAGTTGTTCATTTTATGTAATGTAAAGGAGTTTTCCTCCTCAAAGAGGCTACTTTTGAATTCATTGATCTATCTCTTCTTCTATTTTGTGAGCTAGTCGCATAACAATTAGTATCAGAGGTTTGGATTCTAGGATTTCGTTGCTTCAAATAGGTCATCGTAGAAGTTTCACTATAAAAAACTTTATACGAAGCTTCAAATGCTGAAATTAAAACCCATTTGAGCCTAAATCGTGATGAACCTTATGACTAAATTTCATATCTTGTTTCATTATATTTTCAGACATGTGAACTAAGGAAGTTAGGGTTTTGGTAGGATCCCAAATTCGATCTCAAACATGTCACCTTGGGAAAATCGTCATAACTTTCTCTCTAAGCATCATATTCAAATTGCATAAAAAGTTACAGAAATAGAATGGACTATAGTTTGTCGGAAATAATTTGCAAAGATGAAGGTCAAAATAGTGACATGTGGCACATTGTAAAAGTTTGCTCTACTGAATCAGTCTATAATTAGGTCATTGCAGGAGATTGGGCATAACTCTTTATTCGAGAATCTAATCACAATAAAACTTGTGGGGTGGGAAAGAGGATTCAGAGGGATATCACAGGCTGAAAGAGGATTCAGAGGGATATCACAGGCTGAAATTTTAGAACTTGGAGATCCTAAATTATAGAGTTATTGTTGTTTCAAGATTAATCTCATACAAAGTGGAAAACAAAAAAAAGGTGTGTAGTTTGTTTTTTTTTTAATTTTCATAAGTTTTGTTTGAGAAAGTAGTTTGAAGTAATTCCAAGGGAATTGTGAAGCACAATTATCATTCATTGATTACCCAAAGAAATAAAATAGAAACACCTAGTAAACAACTTGAAATCGCTACTATGACACATGAAGAAGAGGAAGAAATGCAACATGATATCTCAGAATTATGAGACCAAGTGCCACAAATTTCGCTCTCACAAAAAGTAATTGAAGAAAATATGGATGGTTTAAAGAATGGAATGGAAGCTAATATGGATGGCATAGAAGAAAAATTTAAAGGAAACATGGAAGATTTGAAGATAGATTTGACAAAGTTGCTACAATAAATGCTTACTATGGCAAAAGGGTAGTAAAGGAAACTCATGATGAGAACAAAATAAATGTTAGTAATGATTTCATAGACTCTAATGTTGGATTTAAGAGCCACCATGTTCCAAAGATCGATATGAGGAAGTTTGATGGCAAGGATCTCGTAACATGGATACTACAAATGGAGCAATATTTTGATCTCCATAATGTGTAAAACACACAAAAGGTAACACATTGCAACTTTATATTTGGAACCAAATAAATTTGTATGGTGTCAATGACTTTGCTCTCATAAAAAAATTGTCAATTGGGCAATTTTATGGAAGAAATGATAACACATTATGAGGATACAAAAAACAACATTTTTTATAGCCAATTGATAAATCTCAAACAAAAGGGTTCAATGGTGGAGCACATTGAGGCCTTCAAAAAATTGAATATAAGGGTAAAAGATATTCCAGAGGAGCATAGGATTGATGTGTTCATAGGTACTTTAAAGGATAACATCCAACATGAGGTTCACCTTTGGGAACCCGATTCATTGGAGAAGGCATTCAGGTTGGGACGAAAAAATGAAAGCAAAATTATGGCAATAAAGAAGCCTACCACTCACAAGTATAAATATGGAAGTGTTGTTTCCCCTAGCCTTCCACAACCTATAAGGTTGACACCACAACAATTGGAAGAAAAAAGAGAAAAAAATCTTTGCTATAGTTGTGATAGAAATTACACTAAAGGTCATAAGTGTGCTGAGAAGAAATTATTTTACATAGATTGTGAAGAGGAGGAAGAAAAGGAACAAGAAACATCAAAAGAAGAGGATACGCACTAGGAATAAACCCTAGAGAAAGAAGAAATGAATCTAACAATATATTGTAATTCATTGGCTATAATTACCACTCCTCAAACTATCAAGATATAAGGGCATATCAAGAAGAAAAAGGTATCAGTGTTGATTGATTTGAGCAGTACCCATAATTTTATTCATTGTAAGATAGCCATGGAATTAAATTTCTTCCTATATCTAGCACCAGAGTGTCAAGTGATGGTTGCAAATAGAGGAACCATAAATTTCTCTAGAAAGTGCCTTAATATCAAGCCATCCATGGACGAATATGTGTTGAATAGTCCCATGCCTTCAATTCGAATGGGTGGTGCGGATGTTGTAGTAGGAGTCTAATAGCTACAATATTTGGGTACGATAGTTTTTAATTTTCAAGGACTTTTCTTGAATTTTTTTTTCGGAAGGAAAGGAAGTTGAATTAAGGGGTATCGCAAGGAAACCGGGAAAGATAATTAGCTCTAACAACATGACAAAGATTCTAAAGAAAGAACAATGAGGCATAATTGCCCAATTATGTTCACTAGAGGTTCCCACATTGGAATCATCTATTTCTCCATATCTCCAAAAAGTCTTGGACAATCATTCCAGGGTATTTGAGACTCCCAAAGTCCTCCCACCTATTCTTGATCATGATCATGTTATTCATTTGATTCCAGGAAGTGTTCCTCCAAACATCGTGCCTTAAAGATATCCCTATGCCCAAAAGAGTGAAATTTAACGTGTGGTTGCATAAATGCTAGAGTCTGGTATAATTCAACCTAGTCAAAGTTCGTTCTCTGCTCCAGTAGTATTCGTGCACAAGAAGGATGGATCATGGAACATGTGTCCATATTATAGGGAGCTCAACAAGCTCACTATTAAAGATAAATTTTCCATTCCTGTCATTGATGAATTATTGGATGAATTGCATGGAACAATTTACTTCACCAAGTTGGACCTTCGTTTAGGATATCATCAAATCAGAATGAAGACTTAAGACATTCTGAAAAACACATTTAGAACTCATGAGGGTCATTATGAATTTTTGGTCATACCTTTTGGCTTTACCAATGTACCTTCTACATTTCAAGGTTTGATGAATTACATTTTCAAACCCTTCCTTAGAAAATTTTGTTAGTATTTTTTGATGATATATTAATCTACAACAAGTCTTAGAAGGATCATCTTCAACATGTTGACAAAGTTCTCAAACTATTGGAGGAGAAATAATTATATGCAAAAACCTCCAAATGTTTCTTTGGAGTATAAGAGGTGGAATATTTGGGTCATATTGTATCTCATGAAGGTGTTAAGGTAGACCCCAGTAAAATTAAAGCTATTAAGGAATACAAAATCCCCACATCCATAAAGCATATGCACGGATTTCCCAGGTTAACAGGGTATTATCACAATTTTATTAAGAAATGTGGGAGAATAACAACACCTCTAACAACATTACTGAAGAAATATGAATTTCTTGGACTTTGAAAGCAATGAAGGCCTTTGAACATCTTAAATAGGCAATGTGCCAAGAACCATTCTTAGCTACACCAGACTTCACAAAAACCTTTATTGTGGAATGTGATGCCTTAGGAAATGGAATTGGTGTTGTTTTAATGCAAGAAGAAAGACCCATTGCCTTTGAAAGTCATCCAATCAAAGGAAAATATTTACCCAAAGCTATTTATGAGAAGGAAAGGTTGGCAATACTACATGCACTTAAGAAATGGCAACCTTACATAATAGGAAGACACTTCAAGGTAAAAACAGATCATGGTAGTCTTAAATACTTTTTAGAACAAAGATTATCTTCAGAAGAGCAACAAAAATGGGTCACAAAGATGTTGGGTTATGACTTTGAAATCATCTACAAACAAGGGAAGCAAAATGTTGTTGCAGATGCACTCTCAAGAAAGGATGAGGATGTGGAAGCATTGCTTTGTTCCATTTTTATTATCCAACCAGATTGGATAAGTGAAACAAGTGATGAATGGAAGAATGATGAAGAAGTGTTGGAACTCATTCAAAAGTTGCAGCAAGATCCCAGTACATCTGATACATTTAGCTAGAAAAATGATTCGCTATGGTACTAAGATTGCTTATACCCCTGTAAGAATTCCCAACTCAAGAAAAAGATTATTATGGAACTGCACACCTCTCCCTTAGGAGGGCATTCATGATTTTTAAAAACTTACCATAGGGTTAAGAATTATTTTTTTTGGGATGGCCTTAAGTCTGATATTCAAAAGTTTGTAGCGAAATGTTTGGTTTTTCAACAAAATAAAGTTGAGACAATTGAGACCCCAAGTCTATTACAACCTTTATCCATTCCAAGTCAACGTTGGGAGGAGGTTTCAATGGATTTTATCACAAGTTTACCCAAGTCCGAAGAAAGAGTGTCATCATGGTGGTAGTTGATAGACTTACCAAGTATGCACACTTTTGAGCATTATCTCATCCATTTAAAGCCAGTACAATTGCTACTACATTTATGGAAACAATTCAAAAGCTAGATGGAAACCCAAATATTATTGTAAGTGACAGAGATCCTATTTTCAGTGGAAATTTATGGACAAAATTATTTTCTTGTCTGGGTACTCAGTTAGCTCATAGCTCATATTATCATCCTTAATGGGAAAACTAAGATAGTGAAGAAAAGTGTGGAAGGATATCTTTGTTGCTTTGTATCTGATAAACATGCACAATGGGTCAAATGGTTGCATCTGGATGAATGTTGGTATAACGCTTTCTTCCATACTGCAGCAAAAATGACCCCATTTATGGCACTTTATGGATATAATCCATCATCCATCACATCATATTTAAGAGAAAATTCTAAGGTTCTATCGATGGTGTTGGACTCGCCGACATGTCAAGGGCACCTCCCTGGTAAGAAGTCCCAATTAGACCTCAGACCATTTGGTGTAGCAGTCCCATCATTGGGTTGTAAGGTAATGCCTTGACCGCGGTGTCGCACAAAGGCAAGTAGGATAACTCTGTCAGCAGCAAGGGTGTGACTGATGCAGTGAGTCAAGGAAGGTGCATAAGAGGTTCCAACACTTCAAAAGGGGAATGAGGCGAAGGTGAGTTCTAGGTTGAAAGGGACTACTTCTAACTTAGCTAGGAACACACAACACAAGGGACATGCATAACTTCTAGCAGAGCAGTCCACTCAGATGTGACAGTCACATCATACAAGGTAAGATAACACATACAACACTCACAGATCAGTCCAAGATGAGTGTAAAGCTTGTTATAGAAAGGTTCAAGTGAAAGGTCTATTTGATGTCTAGCAGAGCAGTCGGCATGAACAGTGACAACATTAAAAACAAGATTCATATAATTTCATGTGAATTAGTTCATACACAAGTACGTAAGTTAAACAACACATATCATTAAAGCAACTGGAGCAGTCCAACTACAATAACAACATATGCATGAAAATGTGTTGGCTCTTACTATATAAAAAAGTGTAAGTCACAATCATACAATACATCCATGCAAACCTACTAGCCCCAACATTGGAACATTACAACCACATCCGCCTACTCCTCCAAAGAGATGTACTAGCTCTGTGCAGTGGAGAAGCCAAGGCACGTTACAATATTGTCCAAGCCTTCTTCAAGATAGTCTTAGCAGAAGCTTGGATGACCAAAAGCCTATACAATGAGTTATGATGGACTATTTATAGCAAAGGGCGGGGTGACCCTTGACATTACCCTTTGTGACCATTCAAGTACCCTCATGACTCTTCACCTACTCTATGATTGATACATCCACTGTTGACACTTGACTTACACTTGACATGACTCAACATTACAATGCACATGTATCCATGTGAACAATGGCTTGGACAAGCCAAACAAGACATCATTTGGACTTAGACAACCATAGAAGTCAAACTGTTCGACATCCTCATGCTGATCAACAGTGACATATTGATGCCAAGATTGGTAGTCCTTGAGAGTGTTCGTGTGTTCTACTGTAACATCCATCTGAAACCTAAATCTTGCCTCCATATCATCTAAGTACATTGGTCGGGCTCCTCTGTCTAACTCGTCTATTAGCATGTGTATCATTCTCTTCAGTGTGGCCAGACCAACAACGTACTTGTGCATGATGTTTGCATTTATAGGCAAGTCTGGGCTAGTGGTTGTGCGCATCAACTCGTCAAAGTACAAGGCAAGCTCGTGTCGGACCTACTTCCTGGTCTTCGCCTGGGTGAGAGTCCCAAGTGATAGGATTGCATGAATGTGCACTATAACCTCCATGCTTTTGAATAATCATTCATGGGAATCTTGTATGCTAGTGACGAGTACTTGCGCATGATGTCTGCATTGATAGGCAAGTCTGGGTTGGTGGTGGTGTGCATCAACTCGTCAAAGTACGAGGCAAGCTCGTGTCGGACCTACTTCTTGGTCTTCGCCTGGGTGAGAGTCCTAAGTGATAGGATTGCATGAATGTCCACTATAACCTCCATGCTTTTGAATACTCATTCATGGGAATCCTGTATGATAGTGATGAGTTGTGGTAGGTCTTCATAGTTCCAGATCTAACTTTGATACATGCTTACAGCTTGACCACATTGGCCTTCATCATCATTGGTGAGTGAAGTGGGGACCCCTTGTACCTCATCATCCATGCTTGCATGTTATCAACAATAGTATGTATGTTCTTCAAGGTGCATGCTCTTCTCGCACATTGTCGCTGCCATCTGTGGAGATGAATGACTGCTTGATGCACAGTACCAAAATTGGAGTACAATGCTCACATAACTATGTCCAGGGACAATACTTCATCTAGTATTACCTTATTTAGTTCAACTCGGGCAGAAATTGTCACCAAGTCTCCTCCTTGCTTGGCCACCTGTAGTTCCTTCGCCATTCGCTTGTTCTTAGATATGAGAAAGAAAAACACTTGAGCTAGTGGCTTTGTCATACACTCTAGTTTCATCGACCAAAGAAGTTGGATGCTTGTGCACGTAAATCACGACCACTTGCTCTTCAAATTGCGAAGGGGATGTTTGGTCCTCCAGAGTCGGTACTCTTTGAGACTGCACAAATCTGTGATGAGATTCATCAAAGGAGATGTTGTGCATCTCTGCTTCTGGTTAAACACCAAGGATCTTAGTGCCTCCTTGGTCATTTGAGACTTGCTCATCATTGGGATGTAATGAAGCAAGTGAGTCAACCTCTTTGTGGTGAGGCATGAGGTCGGTGTCCTATTCCAACTCCTGTTGCTCCATGTCTGCATCCAACTGTTTAAGTTGTTGTTTTATCTCATGAGCAATGTCTTTCCCCTGCAATGGTTCAACTTGTTCGCCTAAGGCTAGCTGTTAAGATGAATCAACTACTTGTACGGGTGTTGCTTCGTCTGTTTGCACGTGATGTGCCCCCTACTGAATCTGTTGTTGTTGTGCTTCCCATTCATGTTGGTGTAGCTCCTATTCTTTCTAGAGTTTCTCCCTCGGCTCATGCAACTCCTTCTCTACTTCTTCCATTCTCTTCTTATCCCTCTACCTTTGCGTGATTCACTTTTCACCCTACTGCCTCTTCGCTTGAATAGCCATAGTTGCTTGTTCTACACATGGATCTTCTCGAAACTTGCAACATTTCTCTTCCTCCATGCAGTCGACAATATTCCTATTCCCTTCGTCATGCACATGTATGCTTAGCTCTGATGCCTCTAAAGTTGCTTCTATTGTTGCTACTATTGGTGCTCTTCATGATGCTACTTCATGATGCTTTTCTAACCACTCTATGGCGAAGCTGACTTGTTCATCGATTCTGGAGGAATTGTAACAATATCTCCATGAGTCCTCCTCGACCCAATTACATTCCCCATGGATCTAGTTGAACTGAAATCTCACGCAGTGATCCTTCACAATGCAATGTGGATCATATGGGTTGAAGCTTCAGAGGTCAAAATGGTACTTCCTCATCTACTCTACTTCGACATCCACTTGCTTGATACTCTAGATCTCATATAACCCAATCTGTAATAGAAGAGTAGGCCAAGATGACGTATTGTTCTGCTGTAGTCTAGATGTCAATCCTGTCGAGATGTGGTATGCTACTTCCTACATGACAAGCATGCCCAAGGCGAAATTTTACAGAACATGCAGAGAATTTTCTGCACTAAACACTTGGATGAACATGACAGATGGTGAGGCATACCAATCTACAATGCCTAGAAATGCCTTCATCACTTCCTCTGACATGCGGGGTGGATCATGTTCAAATATCAACGTATTTACTGGGGTGAAAAAATGGTCAAACAACTACATGATCACTCCTATGAGGCTGCATTCAGATAACAGCTTGAAATACATGTTCACAATAGTCTCCACCAATGACCATGCCCACTCCAAGCCCGAGAACTCATGTTGGGCACAAAATACATCTAGAATGTAAGAAGACATATAAATCTTTGCATGCATACCATCGGGTGACTATCGAGCCTTTATGACTTGCTCCTTTGGCTGGTGAGCCAGTATTTCAGACCAGTTGCATGGTATTCCTTCTCTAGCTAGTTGGACTAGTGCGATCACCCAACTCTAAGGGAAGGTCTCAGTAATTTCTTGGCCACTCATTCGACATGTGAGTATGACCAAGGATTGGTACACCTTCCTCAATATCATTGTCTTATAGATCTGGTTGGGTGTCATCCTAAAACGAGCTAGCTCCTTTACCCAATCCTTCATAATGTCTCTGGAGTGAGCTCTATTGTTGGGTAAGATGAATGGAGGAGTCATGACAGTCATGGGCTCAGTCATCTGATACATCTCATTGTAATCTCATGCCTAGAAGGTTTCAAGCTTCATCTCACTGACACTGCTCAAGGCCATCTTCTCGGGGTTAGTGTGAGAAAAGATCCAGTGAATCATGTCCACGCATGGGAATGTGGGGTATCTACATGCAATCCGATACAAGTCGGACTTATGGATGTTCACGTACACTTAACGGTCTTCAAGGTCTTCCCCGAAAGTACCTACGAATGTTTCATTCACCTCTTGCCACTTCAATTTGATGTCCTTATCTAGATAAAGGTTCATATCGTCGTAGATCGACAAACTAAAGGACACCTGCTCAACTACTGCTTAAGTTGCAATACCATCAGTGTCTTGAGATCTTGTTCTCTTGGAAGCCATTGAGACAGATGGGCACCTAAAAGATCTAGAAAGAAGCAACATGCATGGCAAGAAATATGTCAGTGAAAACAAAGCAAATCTAGGGAAGGACACATCACATACATGGGGAACTGATGAGCAAGATTGCACAAATTTCACTGGGAGGTTGGGTGACTGGCTACTAGAAATATGAAAAAGGAAGATTGGGCTAGACTAGCTGTTGGATCTGTGAAATGCGCAATCCAGTTAGGAAAATGGATGTTGGGATTGTGTAATTCCAACTGGGAAGGACTACTGGCCCAGGGACAGGTTTGCATAAATTTTTGGTCTAAGCAGCCACTGTCCTCCATAAATGCATAAAATAGTCCTAGAGGGAAGTGTTGGTCAATAATGCGCAAATATGGAGAGGAAGGTGAGCCTTCCTTCCCCAGATTGTGCAATGCAACCTTGGTGAAGGCAAAGTCAGGGCCAGGGTTGGCCCGATTCACCGACAGGCAACTAAAAGCAAGTAAGACAATGAGATGCATGGTGACACTAAGTGATAGTAGAAGTGATTATAAGTGCATGCAAAACATGAGTGAACGAATCAATAGACAAATCAAAATGTATGTGGGTGAGGCAGTTTTCCGGTTGGGCGAACGTCTGTGGAAAACTGTTTCATGCATGCGACAAGAGTGAGATAGAAACGAAAACTAAAACAAAGCTAGGACAAGCTAGAATATATGTAAACAATAGCAGGTGTTGAAAGAAATCAAGAAAACAACACTCACACAAGAGAATACACAAAAAAAGACAGAAATGATGAAAAAGACAAGTTGAGGCCACTTACCCATGAATATCTAAGCCGGATGTGTCGAAGAGTTTTGGATGTGTTGTGGGATGTTAGATATCCAAGATCAATGTGAATGAATGAGCTCTGATGCATTGAATAAATAAGTTTGGTCTTATGATGTGCATGCCACAAATCTAGGAAAAAGTGACACTTGGAGGGAAACTTCTAAAACAACTTTGCAAGTAACCCCTGTTTGCTAAAAAATAGTTCCCTGAATCATGGGATGCCTTTTGCATGTTGTCTCTTGCTATTCTAGGAAGATCAAGTCATGTATACATGCAAGTCAATTTTCCTCGGTCCTAGGTGGAACTGGTCAACCAGACTATCCATGCATGCAAGTGCTCAATTGCTTGGGAAAAATGTGCATTAGTGGATGGGAGCTGGGCTGATTGCCTGGGAGGTTTGCGCAATTTCTGGGTAGAGCAGCTAATTGTTGCCTAGATTTGCATAAATCTTGAGCTGAACAACCAGTTGCTGGGAAAATTTGCGCAAATCATACTGGGAGGGTTGGCTGGCAGGATTGCGCAATCCTAGAGCCCAACAGGTTGTCAGAGAGGATTGCACAATTCCTAGATGGAAGGTTGTTTGCCCTCCAGAAATGCATAATTTTCAAGGGGAAGCTACTCAGCCTGTAGCTGGACCAAGTTCGGGTAAGCATCCTATGAGGGGAATGGATCAACTATGATCGACAGGCTACATTTATGCGAGGAAAACACTGAAGCTTGATTACTTGACAAAGAAAGACAAAGTGTTGTGTAAGGTTGGTAGGAAGGCTCCAAAATAGGCTAAGGAAAAATTTTGGAGGGTGGTTGTAGCCGCTACAACACTTGCCAATGCACTGGTAGAACTCCAGCTCTCTGCATGGACCTTGTTCGTGAAAAGTGAGTCTAACACCCCTGGAAGTATTGTTCAATTCTTAGCTCATATTGATTTCACACTAACTTGATTGTAAGATGTAGCATCTGCCAAGCCCTTGGTCGATTAACACATATTCCAATATAAGGCAATACAATTGTTTCGATTGGGGTTGAGGGGTATAGAGGTGCACAAGCAGTATAGTCGTCAGAGTCTTAGTTTCATCTCTAGTGTTGCTCCACTGCCAACAGGCCTAGATAGTACCCCGATGGAATCACATAGGAACACAAGCATGGCTCCACTACGAGCAAGGGTGATTAGTACCCCAACGGAGTTACTTGCATCACCTCCCTACACATGAAGCCTTTCTCTTCTTTTGCCTTGTTTATTTTTCATTTTTCATTTTTTTACTTATCATTTTTTCATTTTCATTTTCACCGTGCATAGCACTTATTCATTTCAGAGGTGGAAGAGGGATCCTGACTTATTGAGAGCATAGGAGGTTGTTCCAACAGAGAAGTAGTTTATTATATCTTTGACGTGCCTGTTAAGATTTTCCCCCTCACCTTACTCTACTTGACTGAGTTGACAAGGGTTAACCCAAAAACAATCGACTAGAGAAGGTGACACTAGTTAGCGCGCAAGCGTTGTGTTTACGCCAAGGTTCACTTCGAACAATACATATTTTCCTTTGATGTATCATGGACTAAGAGTAACAATCTCATCATACAGAGGCAAGATGACAAGTAGCTCACTTCAAGAGTCATTCATGGTTTCATGCAAGGCTAACCTGTGAATGAAACAAACGAACCAACAAACATGAAAGCAAAGCAAAAGCAGAAGCTAAAGTGAAACAAAAGCAGGTGAGTAAACAAGCAAGCAAACAAACAGGAAACCAAATCATATAAGCAAACAACTGGAAGAAAACACCTCTCCTACTCCTACACTAACGATGCATGGGCCTGATCACATGAAGTGGTACTTCCATTGCAACCACCGACGCATTAGTAGACCCATGTTGGTGAAGGATTGGTCCGTGAGAAAATGAGTGATGTGAACCAACAAGCAAGAAATATATAACAATGAAGACAACCACACTTCATGTTTCAAAGTGCCCACATGACATAAGTAAGTGCAAGTGCATGACGGACAGTTCGTGGACTTCTCATGGTGTTGTGTGACACTATGTGCAACTTTGAAGCATAAGCACACTCTTAATTGTGACATGCAAGCAAACGAAAGAAACAAAGATAACTTGCATCACGAATGAGTGCTTGCAATGTAAGACTCCTCCAATGCGTGAGCAATGGGATCGTCCAGTTCGAGTGGAGGAAGTGTGATCTGTGAGTGAGATTCATCTTCAATGCATACAAATGAGTGATGAGGATCCTTGGGTGATTGAACAATTTCATGATTAGATGTGAGACTAACCCCAAGAGAGTGAGGGCCTGACATAACCACCAGCTCGGGCTGAAGTGCCTCGATAGTCTTGGGTGTCTCAACTTCATCAACAGGTAGATCACCATACACTGGTGGTTTTGAAAGATCAATCGCGATAGATTCATGATCATGATCAAAATTGGAAGAAAATGGATCACAACCGCCATGATCAGAAAAATCAATGAATTCTTCGGCATCCTCATGATCAGATGAATCAAACAGAGGGGTAAATGAAAAGTGAACAAACTCATCCTCTATGTTTCCGGAAAAGACAGATGAAGGATCAAGTGTATCTTCAATGAATAGCTTATCCTCTCCATTGTCGAATGATGGACTAACATCTGATGAGTCCTGCGAGTGATCAACAATGGGTGCATCCATGGATGAAGATACACACACAAAATCATGGATGGCAGGTTCACCAAAGAGGTTAGGAAAGAATGGAGGGGGCTTGGATGGAAGGGAGTCATCCTTCACCGAGTATTGATGTTCAAGCTCCCACTCATACTCTTCATGAATGACAGCGCATGTTGGTTTTGAAACACCAACTCCATCAGTGGTTTGTTCCTCATTCACAACAAGTGAAGTGTCTGGAATGGATGAACACAAGACAACATCATCTGGAGGAACACCTAAGTGCGAAGATGGAGGTCGAAGAAAATAATGCATATGAGAACTCAAAGAACTCACAACCAAATCTGCATGAAAATTGAGTGGAGTGATGTTGGGAGAGTGTGAAGGATGAATAGGTTTGTGGGCATGATCCTCAACATCGTTGGGAAGTGGTGGAGCTATTGAATGAGAGGGAGGTGGACAGTTAGTTGAGACAGTGCCCACTCCCACAAGAGATGCGCAGTTCCATCAATGGAGAATGTTGAGCGAGGCTTGATATCAAGCTTCCTCTTGGGACGAGTTGATTTATTAAGGCAATACTCGAACTATCCCAAAGATAAGCAAACTTCATCTGGTTCCCCGGAGGTTGAAACTGCAAGTCAAAGAAGCGCTGCCAAAAATCAATAATAGATTCATGCAGAGCCCACCGTTGCTATACCAATTTTCATTCAAGATGGCCTGGATCAAAATGATAGAACATGTCTTCAATAATATCACAGAAGTGCTCAAATGAGTGCATGGTGTCAGTCAGTAGGTTGAGCACCCAACAAAATGGAGATTCGCGAAGTGTTTATGCAAGCAACAAACCAGTCTGTTCGTCAGAAAACTCATCTTCCTCATGAATCATGGAAATAAAGTTATGTAAGTGCTCAAGTCAGGCCACTTCGCCTTCACCATGATACCCTTGAGTGGACAAGAGATTGAAAATCTTCCCTGAGATGGAGACATCTTCATGATTCGAAAAAAAAACCTCGGGAGAAGAAGAATGCAAGACTCCATGAAAGATATGTAAATGTTCAAAACTGGATGAGAGGACACTGCTTGTCATTAGGCCCTCCTTCTAGTGCCAAAAATGTTGATGGTGCTAGACCTGCCAACATGTCAAGGGGATATTCATGGTAAGAAGTCCCAATTAGACCTTAGACTATTTGGTGTATGAGTCCCAGCAGTGGGGCATAAGGTAATGCCTTGACCATGGTGTCGCACAAAGGCAAGTAGGATTACTCTGTCAGGAGCAAGGGTATGACTGATGCAGTGAGTCAAGGAAGATGTATGAAAGGTTCCAACACTTCAAAAGAGGAAGGAGGTGAAGGTAAGTTCCAGGTTGAAAGGGATCAGTCCCAACTTGGCTAGGAACACGCAACGCAAAGGAAATGCACAACTTCTAGAAGAGCAGTCGACTCGGATGTGGAAGTCACATCATACAAGGTAAGATAACATGTACAACACTCATGGGTCAGTTTGAGACGAGTGCGACAGTTGTTATAGAAAGGTTCAAGTGAAAGGTCTGTCTGATGTTTGGCAAAGCAGTCGACACAGACAGTGACAACAATAACAACATATGCAACACATTAACAACAATATTCATATAATTGCATGTGAATCAGTTTATACACAAGTATGTAAGTTAAAAAACACATATCATCAAAGCAACCAGAGCAGTCCAACTACAATAACAACATATGCATGAAAATGTGTTGGCTCGTATTATATAAAGAAGTGTAAGTCAGAATCATACAATACATGCATATAAACTTGCTAGCCCCAATAGTGGAATGTTACACCCACATCTGCCTGCTCCTCCAAAGAGATGTACTAGCTCTGTGCAGGGGAGAAGCCAAGGCGCGTTACAACACTGTCCAAGCCTTCTTCAAGATAGTCTTAGTAGAAGTATGGATGACCAAAAGCCTATACAATGAGTTATGATGGACTATTTATAGAAAAGGGTGGGGTGACCCTTGACATTCCCCTTTGTGACCATTCAACTATCCTCATGACTCTTCACCTACTCTATGATTGTTACATCCACTCTTGACACTTGACTTACACTTGACATGACTCAACATTACAATGCACATGTACCCATGTGAACAATGGCTTGGACAAGCCAAACAAGGCATCATTCGGACTTAGACAACCATAGAAGTCAAACTATTCGACATCCTCATGCTTATCAACAGTGACATATTGATGCCAAGATTGGTAGTCCTTGAGAGTGTTTGTGTGTTCTACTGTGACATCCATCTGAAACCTAAACCTTGCCTCCATAGCATCTAAGTACATTGGTCGGGCTCCTCTGTCTAACTTGTCTGTGAGCATGCGCATCATTGTCTTCAGTGTAGCTGGACCAACAATGTACTTTTGCATGGTGTCTGCATTGATAGGCAAGTCTAGGCTGGTGGTGGTGCGCATCAACTCGTCAAAGTACGAGGCAAGCTCATGTCAGACCTACTTCCTGGTCTTCACCTGGGTGAGAGTCCCAGTGATAGGATTTCATGAGTGTACACTATAACCTCCATGCTTTTGAATACTCGTTCATGGGAATCCTGTATGCTAGTGATGAGTTGCGGTAGGTCTTCATAGTTCCGGATCTGACTCTGGACATGTGCTTGCAACTCGAATGCATTGGCCTTCATCATCTTTGGCAAGTGAAGCGGGGCTCACTTGTACTTCATTGTCCATGCTCGCATGTTATCAACAATAGTATGTATGTTCTTCAAGATGCATGCTCTTCTCGCACATTACTACTGCCATCTGTGGAGATGAATGACTGCTTGATGCATGGTACCAAATTTGGAGTAAAATACTCGCATAACTATGTCCAAGGACAATACTTCATCTACTATTTCCTTGTTTAGTTTAGCTCGAGTGGACATTGTCACCAAGTCTCCTCCCTTCTTGGCCACCTGTAGTTCCATCGCCATTCGGTCATTCTCAGTTATGAGAAAACGAACACTTGAGCTAGTGGCTTTGGCATACACTCTAGTTGCATCAGCCAAAGCAGGTGGATGCTTGTGTACATCAGTCATATCACTTGCTCTTCAATTTGGGTAGGGGATGTTTGGTCCTTTGGAGTCGATACTCTCTGAGACTGCACGACTTTGTGATGAGATTGGTTAAAGGAGATGTTGTGCATCTCAGTACCTCCTTGGTCATTTGAGACTTGCTCATCATTGGGATGCAATGAAGTGAGTGAGTTGACCTCTTTGTGGTGAGGCATGAGGCTGGTGTCTTGTTCCAACTCCTGTTGCTCCATGTCTACATCCAACTGTTCAAGCACCTATTCTATATCATCAGCAAAGTCTTGCCCCTGTGATGTTTCACCTTGTTCGCATGATGCCAACTGTTCATATGAATCAACTACTTGTACGGGCATTGCATCATCTGTTTGCACATGATGTGCCCCCTACTGAATCCGCTGCTCTTGTTCTTTTAGTAGTTCCTCCCTCAGCTCATGAAACTCCTTCTTTTCTTCTTACATTCTCTTCTTATCCCTATGCCTTCATGCGATTCACTTGTCGCGTTGCTACTTCTTTGCCTGAATAGCCATAGTTGTTTGTTCTACACGTGGATCTGCCCGAAAGTTGCAGAGTTGCTCTTCCTCCATTCGGTCGACAATATTCCTCTTTTCTTTCTCGCACACATGTATGGTTGGCTCTGCTACCTCTATTGTTGCTGCTATTGTTGCTATTGTTGGTGCTCTGCGTGATTCTTCATTGGGTTTAGAGGAATTGTAACACTATCTCCATGAGCACTCCTTAGCCCAATGACATGCCCCATGGATCCAATTGAACTAACTCTCGCACAGTGATCCTTCACAATGAAATGTGGGTCATACAGGTTGAATCTTTGGAGGTCGAAAGGATACTTCCTCATCTTCTCTGCTTCGATATCCGCTTGCTTGACACTCAAATCTCATATAACCTAATCCACAATGGAAGAGTGGGCCAAGGTGCCTTCTTTTTCCACTGTAGTCTAGCTATCAATCTTTCCAAGATGTGGTACACTACTTCCTACATGACAAGCACGCCCAAGGAAAACTTTGGTAGAATATGCAGAGACTTCTCCGTACTAAACACTCGGATGAACATGCCGAACGGTGAGGCATAACAATCTACAATTCCTAGCAATGCCTTCATCGCTTCCTCTACCATGCTGGGTGGATCCTGTTCGAATATCAACCTATATACTGGGGTGACAAAATGGTCGGACAACTGCATAATCACTCCTTTGAAGCCGCATTCAGACAACAGCTTGAAATACGTGTTCACAATAGTCCCCGCCAGTGACCATGCCCACTCCAAGCCCGAGAACTCATGTCGGGCACAAACTGCATATAGAATGTAAGCGGACATACATATCTCTGCACGCATACCATCGGGTGACTGTCGAGCCTTCATGACTTGCTCCTTCAGCTGGTGAGCCAGTATGTTGGACTAGTTGCACGGTCTTCCTTCTCTAGCTAGTTGGTCCAACGCGATCACCCAACTTTGAGGGGAGGTGTCATTACTTGCTTGGCCACCCAGTCGACATGTGAGTATGACCAAGTATTGGTACACCTTCCTTAATATCTATCTTATAGATATGGTTGGGTGTCATCCTGAAACGAGCTAGCTTCTTTATCCTATCCTTAATAATGTCTCTAGAGTGAGTTCTACTGTTGGGCAAGCTGAACGGAGGAGTCATGACAATCATGGGCTCGGTCATCTAATACATCTCATTGTAATCTCGTGCCCAAAAGGTTGCAAGATTCATCCAACTGACACTACTCAAGGTCATCATCTTGGGGTCAATGTGAGAAACATTCCAGTGAATCATGTTCGCTCATGGGAACGTGAGGTATCTGCATGCAATTTGGTAGAAGTTAGACATATGAATGTTCACGTACACCTGACAGCCTTTAAGGTCTTCCCCAAAAGTACCTACAAATGTTTCATTCACCTCTTTCCACTTCAGTTTGATGTCCTTATCTAGATATAGCTTTGTATCTTCGTATATTGACAAACTAAAGGACACATGCTCAACTATTGCTTCAGCTGCAATACCATCAGTGTTCTGAGATCCTATTCTCTTGGAATCCATTGAGACAAATGAACACTTGAAAGATATGGAAACAAGCAGCATGCATGGCAAGAAATATGTTAGTGAAAACAAAGAAAATCTAGGGAAAGGCACAACACATACCTGGGGAACTGATTAGAAATATTACGCAAATTTCATTGGAAGGTTGGGTGGCTGGCTGGCAGAACTGCGCAAAAGGCAGTTTGGGCCGTCTGGGAGGCTAGACTGGTTACTAGATCTGCAAAATGCACAATCTAGTCAGGCAACTGGCTACTGGGATTGCGCAATTCTAGCTGGGAACGACCGCTGGCCCACGGGTAGACTTGTGCAAATTTTTGGGCCAAGCAGCCACTGTCCTCCAGAAATGCGCAAAAAATTCATGGATGCTAGTGTTGGTCAAGAATGCACAAATCTAGAGATGAAGGTGAGCCTTCCTTCCCCAGATTGCGCAATGCAGCCTTGGTGAAGGCAGAGCCCGGGCCAAGGTTGGCCCGACTTGCCGATGGGAAACTAAAAGCAAGTAAAACAATGAGATGCATGGTAAAACTAAGTGATAGTAGAAGTGATTATCAGTGCATGAAAAACGTGAGTGAAAGAATCAATAGAAAGATTAACATACATGTGGGTGAGGTAGTTCACCGGTTGGGCAAACATCCATGCAAAACTATTTCACGCATGCGACAGCAGTGAAATGGCAACGAAAATTGAAACAAAGCTAGGACAAGCTATAATATATGTAAATGATAGAAGGTGTTCAAATAAATCAAGAAAACACCACTCACACAAGCAAATACACAAAAAGCGACAGAAATATTGAAAAAGACAAGTTGATGCCACTTACCCATGAATAGTTGAGCCGAATGTGTCGAAGAGTCCTGGATGTGTTGTGGGATATCAGAGCTCCAAGATTGATGTGAATGAATGAGCTCTGATGTGTCGAATAAATAAGTTTGGACTTATGACACACATGTCACAAATCTAGGAAAAAGCGACTCTTGGAGGGAAACTTCTAAAACCATTTTGAATGTAACCCCACGTCTGCTAAAAAATAGCTACCTGAATCATGGGATGCCTTTTGCATGTTGTCTCTTGCTATTCCAGGAATATTAAGTCATGCATCAATGCAAGTCAAGTTTCCTAGATCCTAGGTGGAACTAGTCAACTGGACTGTCCATGCATGGAAGCGCTCAGCTGCTTGGGAAAAATGTGTGATCTGAAATGATCATAAACTAAAACTGATGTAGAATTAATTAGCCATTTATGATTTGAATGATAAATGAAAGCACGCAAATCGAGGAAAACTGCTTGACAAGAACACTTTACAACAATTGATTAAACATAAAATCGATGCATAACAAAAGTGAAAATAGTAAAAACAAAGTGATACCAGACAACAAGATTGATGACGAAGTTCATCCCTGATGGACTATGTCTCCAGGTCCGCTTTCAAGATGGGAAACCGTTTTCATTAGGAATGAGAATAAGGTGTTTATTACACAGGGATTTGATCAAAATGATTGTGCATGTAGACACTTCTGATCATTGTCATCAGATAGCCCTCTGAACTAACTTTCCAATGCTTCTTAATGTTTACAAAACTGACCTGGGATGCTCTTGTAACCCTAAAAACAAAACTGCCTATGACCTTCAGAATCTGCATACAAAATGTCCAAAAAACCACTCTCTCCTTATCAATGAAGGAAAATCTGCCTTAAAAAGGCCTGCAAGTACATGATAACCTCCTTGGGCTGGTTTAGGGATGCATAAGCTAAAAATAGGGTTTGTTGAGCTAAGGTATTTTCATGGTGAGACACCTTAGGTGTTGGTTACATGGTCGTTTTATTAAAAATAACATAAAACTTAATGAAAAACCCATAATAGACTTTGGTTTAGCACTGACCGCTAACCGTTAGTTGATCGGGTGGAGTTGCTCCTGCCAACGCATGTGAACAGAGGTTCTTTACCCTGGCAGTTCCAGTTTGTTGACTCCAAGGGTTGCGACTTAACTTGCGAACTATTCACATGTTCACAATTGTGATTTCTCCACGTGGTTACCTCCAAATGATAACCTCCGCCTAACCTCTGCTCTACCTGCTCACATGGCACAGTCTTGACATGTTTGTTTGGCAGTTAAGGTTGCAGTCTACTCCGATGGTCTTATAATGACTCCACTCACATTTCAACCACTCACGCGGCCTTGGGATGGTGGTCTTCTTCCGCTATGTTTTATTTTCTGCCGTGTTCACATGCCCTCCAACATGGTTAGTTGTCCCAATAGTTAATCTAGAGGTTAGGGCCTATACATTATAATTGTAATGTTTTGCATAGTTTAAACAAGGCTGAGAGTTATATAAAGGTTTTTATGGTTAGGACTTATGACTTAGGCTTATGGTTTATGTGTTAGATTTTACATAGATTTAATGTGCTAGGTTTGATAGGTATGATAGGTTTAATCATAGGATTTAGGTTTTAATACATTATCTTCAATTTATTTGCAAGGGATGTGATACATAGTTTTAAAGTGGTAGGTTAGGCTTTTGATGTAGGATTAGGGTTTTTAACAATTTGATCAGCCATTTACAATCATTCGTCACTAAGTGACATTAGCGACATTTGTTGCCTAATGACGAACTTGTTGACAATGTGACATAAAACCACACACATCGTCGACACTAGCTACCTTTACGACAACAACCCTAACGACGAACCTATGCCATGGAACCCAAAACTTGCGAAAGTCGTACGACAAAACACATGTCATCGACCAATCCTAGTAGAACTATCGATGAACAAAAGTCGATAGCCAGGTACAAACCCTCTCAACTGAACACCATGCAAAACCATAAATTTTACATGAACAACCTGATCCATAACCAACACTGTCGAAGTTGAACTGAAATAACGACGACACTGAACATTGATGACAACACTTGAACGCCTATACAATTGAATCAATGGAATCCTCCTGAATAATTCCTCTCCACTTGAAATCTTTTAGACCACAAAAGTTTGATTAAACAATTAGTCGATGAGGGTAGAACTCCCTCCCTTTCCACCTTGACTTGATCATGTACCAATACATTTGATCAATCACATGTAAGTGATAATGTAGATGATGCTGGCAATGGCACTTTTCAAGTTGGTGACCTATTTCATCCATCTACAGTATACACAACTTGTGACGATGGGCAAACAACTTGCTATAAACATGGCAATTGAATTCTTTCCACGAAGAACCATGAGTTAGTGATTCACAATATTTGAAAACAGTCTCTATTGTATGTTGTTTAATAACATCAACATGGATAAACAATATATTTTGTGGAATCACAAAGACAATAAAAGATACAGTTGACATCAAACCAGCTACTTGAATTGACATACTTTCCTACTTCTTGATTACTAAGTGAACTTGCTACACTGAACCTATCCAACTGTAAGGTGAAATTTGCTGCAACTTAGTTTGATTCTGAAAGTACTGATTTAGCTGTTGATTTGTTTGAATCACTTTTCCTTCATTTATTACGTGATTTTTCCATTGATTAACACTTTCCCCTAATGTATAAGTTTCCCTTAGACACTTTGACACTGTTTTGGAAAAGGCTTTGATATGAAAACAAATAGGTTTCCTCTCTACTTGAAAAGAGGTTTCCAAATTGTTCGAGACATGAAATGGCAACACAATACAAGAGAAATAGAACACTGACTTTCCCCAATACTAACCTATATCCCTACAACTGTTAAGTTCCAAACATAAACTGATTTGATTCATTTTGACATTAGGAAGAGGAGATTTAGGCACAAACTGTAACTCATGTTGTATTCCCTACTTATGAATAAGATGGTTGGTTTTATATAAAACTGGAACTGTTTCTATCTCTTTAAACAAACCATATTTAAGCTGAGTTGCATAACTTAAACAAGAATCATGTTGATTGTTATGTTGATCCTTTACACACATGATTACAAACCGCTTGTTTGAACTTATTAATTGCTTCATCTAATTAACATTAACTGAATTCAAGTGATTTTTGTTTTGATGTGCCCTAGCAATAAGTTCAACCCCATCTTTCTTAAGGTGATATTTATATTCTCTCCTGTAAAATATTACATCACGATCATAAAGATAAGGAATTCCTAAGACAACTCCACATATGTCTACTGGAACGACATCTAATTCCACTTCATCAATGTAATTAGTTGTTAAGGAAAATCTTAATCGACACTGTTTGGTGACTTTTATCTGAGTTGATTTATTTATCCATCCTAATGGGTAAGGTCGTGGATGATTCCATGTTTCCAAACCCAAACTTTTAACTAAATATTCAGATATTAAATTCACCTATGATCCACTGTCAAACATTGTATCTTTCTTTGTATGCTTAGAAGTTATCCTTATGTTAAGCAATTAAACTCTTTTATCCTCATGTGAAGGATTTATGTTTGAAGAAGATGAAATAGTTTTCGAACTTGAACCAGTGTCAGAAGTTTTAACTATCGAAACCATGGCGATTATCCTCCTTTCATCACCTGAAACTGAACCTAGATCCTGCTGGACTACTGCAATGGCCTTCTTTTCATCCTTCTCCTTAAGGAACTTTTTTGGGCTTAAGTTCTGGATGAAGTTTCCAACACTTTGATTCATCATGACCGTTTCTCTAGCAATGAGAACAAGTAGGTCTTTCCTTCTGAACGATCGTTGATTTCTTTCTC
Source organism: Pinus taeda (assembly GCA_000404065.3). Lineage (NCBI taxonomy): Eukaryota > Viridiplantae > Streptophyta > Pinopsida > Pinales > Pinaceae > Pinus > Pinus taeda. The sequence goes on along the minus strand of APFE031009405.1, from coordinate 25,315 downwards.
TTCGAATTGTTCTTTCCCTTATTGTCACTAGAATATTTGGTTTCCAACTCTTTGGATGACTGCAATGCAAACTTGAATGGTATGACACCTGATTCAATATGTATGGCTTGAACACACACCTCATCAAAATCATCAGGATTAAACATCAATAAGGTATGTTGCAAATATTAATGTAAATTGTCGATGTATTTTAACAAAGTTTCATGTGTATCCAATGAAATACCAAGCGCCAATGCTTTATTTTTGAACTCCTGAACACTCTACCCTTTACCTTGCCTCAGATGTGTTGGAAATAATACTGAGAGGGGGGGGTGAATTAGTATTATCAAACCAAACACTTTTTCATTTTCATACTCTGATTTATATACGCTACTTCAGTTAAGTGAACCCACGTGTATACGCAACTATGTTTAATACAACTAGAGTATATCCAGTAAACTTATGATTCAGTTAGTTGATCTTAAATGAGTACATCATAACATTATTAAGCATGTAGACAATAAACAGGCGCAGTAAAACAGAACAGATCATCACACATAAGAAGCACACATGAACACCATGATATAAGGTGGAAACGCAATGTGGGTGAAAACCACCTGCTATAATTCGTCTCTATCTTCTTTAATAAGAAACTTATTTTTACAATGGTTTTGTACTGGTGTAGTCTTATACCAGTATGCAGGCTTCTACCTACGGAAGGCTATAACCTTCTCTCGTTCTCCAGAATCTCCTGGAAGGGAGCTGCAACCCCCGTAGCTCTTGTACTAGCCAATCCATTTACTAGTACGTAGGCACCGGCCTACTGAAGGCTCCAACCTTCACTCGTTATCCAGTTGCTCCTGGAAGGGAGCTACAACCCCCTGGCTCTTGTACTAGCCGATATGTTTTCCAGTACGTAGGTGCCGGCCTACAAAACTCTACAATCTTCTTTCTTCCTCTAGGGACCACGTTTCATAAATTTTCATACTCCTAAAGCACAACACCATAATCTAAAGGCCACGTTTCATCCAATTTTCATAATGGACCCATCAACAACTTTGAAGCACAAAATTAATCATCACTGCAATACACCCATCAACTACACCTGCATCATCAATCTCTGAATCACCCAATACTGAAACATTGAAACCCTGTCAACAACACAATCACCAGAACACAGAATAGACAACAGAACTCTGCAACAATAACCAAATCCAACTGCAACTTCAAATATCATATCTCATAATGTATACGCTACTATGATGAACCAAATTGGCGTACATACGCGCTTTTACCAAAGCCAACCCACGTACAGATCTGCAAATATTTACTCATAACTTTGCAATTGTTCCAGACATCAATCTTACCCAGATCATAACATTCATACAATAAAACATGCGTAAATAATTCAGATCTAGTCTATCACATAATGATAATACATTCCAAGCCTTATGATCTTGATCCATCATCCATCATCAACTGCATAGGTGCATCCTTGATTCAAATCAAACTAAGCATCTCAACCCCATAACCAGCATACTGGATCTCATACTTCATCAGATATTCAATCCTTGCACCCTGTTTTTTTTTCCTAATGATCTTCTCCTTATATAGGTTTAGGCTTCTCCCAATACCATGGTCCAAAACCATGTAGAACTAATACCTTGGACCCAATACCTGGGGTCAACACTTTGTACCAAATACCATGGACCAATACCCAAATACCATGGACCAAAACTTAGTTTTTCGACATGTATGCGCCTTTCCTTCTGTGAACCTGCATGTGTACATATACGCATCTTATGTTCTGCTCATCCACGTGTATACGCACTTTCATCAAGGTTAACCTGCGTATACCTCTCTCTTGACCTGTTGTACTATGATCTGTCATTTGATTGAGTTACCACCTGTATCATACCTCTGAGTGAGTTGCCATCAAGGACAACACCTATATCATAATGCCAAAAATCTCCCCCTTTGGACTTGATGGCAAACACCACACCAAGTCACTTTCCCCCTTTGACATCAAGGGCAAAGGGCGGGCCAAGATATTCTCTTCTTTGATATACATTTTGTTGTCCATGCTCCCCTTGAGTACATGCTAAAGTTTCTGATTGAGCTCCCCCTTTGTATATGCCAGGATGTACCAATCCATCCATGCTCCCCCTGAGCACATGCAAGGTCTGTAAAAGCATAACATGACTCTATACATCAATCTCCCAACCAAGTGGGAATACACCATTTTTAGTCTCATCCACCCAACCAAGTGGGGATGTACCAAATGTTTATACATGACTCAACAACAAGAACCATTACATCATCCATCCCATGCATACATCATATGAACTCACAAAGACCAAGGACCTAAACATGACCATGATAGTTATCAGCAACTATCATACACCATATGATCTACACTATAAGAATCTTAACTTGCAATCCATTCTCTTGGTCAATCAACAATCAGTAGCAAGATATGTTAATAAGCATCATCACCAAAGACTTCTAACCATAATGCCAACAATGCATTATTCGAAGAATATGCTCCCCCTGAGCCTGTGCCAACCATCATATACCACGACAGAACCATTTCCAGACTGTTCTGTTGTTTTCCTTCAGAGATCCATATACGTGACTGTGCAGCCTATAACTCGTGTATATACGTGACTTGTCTTCATGATACCTGCGTATGAGATTTAGAACATTGATGTTCCACACTTTTAGCTTCCTCTGAGTCTATCATGTCTGTGTACTCTGCTAAGCCACATCTTTCTGGTTGTACTTCCTTTTTCTTCCATATCTTCAACTGTGATGATGTTTTCTCCTTTTGGTATGGTGTCCACAATCTTCTCCTACATTCCTTTGCTATATGTCCAAGCTTGTTACATGCAAAACATCTTACATGTTTCATGTTCCTCCTAAAACAGTCAATGGCTTTGTGACGAAACATATTGCAAGCAAAAAAATATCCCTTAAATTACCTCAAATGTGATGATCTTTCTGAGTAATAGTCTTGAACCATTCTACTTCTACATCTGGCTACAACATGTCCAAGATTATGACATACATAACATTCAACTTTATTCATCGGAGGAAATAATCGTATATCACTTCCATAGTTATGAGCAAAAGATTTTCTTTGAGGAATTTCTTTCCTTCGCTATTGATGGGGTTGTCCTCTCATCTCCTTGTTCATCATTTTAGATTTCTCATTAGAGTTTCTTGCCTCACTTTGTGATCTAGATTCACCTTCAACAAATTCATAAAAACCAAGACTAGTTTTGATAGCAGGCGACCTTTGACTACTAAGAATATCATCCAAAATCTTAGTACTTTCTTGAAATCATAAGAGTTTATCCTTTTCTTCTAATTTTCCTTTCAAGATATTTACCTCAACTTGATGCTGTTCTTCCTTTTCCAGACATTGCTTCTTCAAAATTTCTTCAGACTTTCTTCCTTCTTGAATTTGTTGCCTTAGTTTGAGAATCTCCTTTTCTTGTTCTTCATTTAGCTCCTGCAACATTTGATGAACTCTGAAGGCACATTCCAGCTGAGCTTTTAAGCTGATAATTTCTTCTTTAAGGGAACTCTCCCTTTTGCAGGTAGATCTTGTTGATCTATGATTTTATCTGATGCTTCATTTTCTTGTCCATCTTCAATCTGAGGTGATTCAGGATCTGAATACTTGCTTCCATTCAATGGCAGGTTGTCATTGTTCCTTTGAGTCATCTTCATCTTTTGACGTGCTTTCTTTCCCATTGTTCTCAGATCTCCTTCAAGCGATCACGCTTCAACTAAAGGACCTGCTCTAATACCAATTATTGGAAATAATACTGAGAGGGGGGGGTGAATTAGTATTATCAAATCAAACACTTTTTCATTTTTATACTTTGATTTATATACGCTACTTCAGTTAAGTGAACCCGTGTGTATACGCAACTGTGTTTAATGCAACTAGCATATATCTAATAAAATTATGATTGAGTTAGTTGATCTTAAATGAGTACATTAGAACATTATTAAGCATGTAGACAGTAAACAGGTGCAGTAAAACAGAACAAATCATCACACATAAGAAGCACACATGAACACCATGATATAAGGTGGAAACCCAATGTGGGTGAAAACCACCTACTACAATTCATCTCTATATTCTTTAATAAGAAAATTCTTTTTACAATGGTTCTGTATTGGTGCAGTCTTATACCAGTACGCAGGCTTCTACCTGCAGAAGGATACAACCTTCTCTCATTCTCCAGACTCTCCTGGAAGGGAGCTACAACCTCCTTAGCTCTTGTACTAGCCGATCTATTTACTAGTACGTAGGCACCGGCCTATTGAAGACTCCAACCTTCACTCGTTTTCCAGCTACTCTCGGAAGGGAACTACAACCCCCTGGCTCTTGTATTGGCTGATATGTTTAGCAGTACGTAGGTGTCGGCCTACAAAACTCTACGATCTTCTTTCTTCCTCTAGGGACCACGTTTCATAAATTTTCATACTAGATACTCCTGAAGCACAACACCATAATCTGAAGCCCATGTTTCATCCAATTTTCATACTGGACCCATCAACAACTTTGAAGCACAAAATTAATCATCACTGCAATACACCCATCAACTACACCTGCATCATCAATCTCTGTGTTAGCGCTTGAGATTTCACCTCAGGCTGAGAAATGCAAACCTTCAAGGCAACATCAAACCATTTCACCTCGTAGCTAGCCCTATGGGGTATGAGAAGGCTCTCTCCGGTCAATCTCGTTAAATTTTCAATGGGAAGAGATGACCAATCAAGGTAACACATATATTAGGCTAGTAAACTGATTTGAAAGTTGATTTGGGGGTTTTTTGGGGTTTTTTGGTGGCAAGTTGAGGATCTACAATTTAGGGTGCGGGGATTGAGCTCAGTTTTTGCAGGTGGGTCTTTGGGGCAAGGTAGGAGTTTGTGTTGATGCTTTTAGCTGAGATGGCTGATCAAGGAGGAAAGAGGAGAAGCTAAAGAGGGCAAAAAATGACTTTGAATCCTCTTTAGACAGTGGAAAACATAAACATTAAACAAATTTGAAAGCTGAGCATGACATGCATGAATTCAAACTTTATCACTTCATTTTTTTAATAAGCTACAGTAAAGAAAGATATGGAACACATAAACACACTTACAATTACAATAAGAGAACACACCATCAAAACAAGAGTCCACAAGAATCCCAATGATGTCTGCAAAACCCTGGTCTTCCTTTTCCTCAAATTGCAGAGATACAAG
>APFE031009405.1:0-17768 GCA_000404065.3 Pinus taeda | reverse complement strand
ATAACCGTTTCATAATAAATACCTTGTTTGAGGCCGAGGGTTTTTCATATAGTTTCTCCAACGCCTTAATCAAACCCTCTGTTGTTGTTTCCTTCGAAATGTTGAAGGCGACCGACGCTGCAAGGCACAACCATATTGTTCCGAGTGCCTTTCTATCGGGAAGGTTCCATTCTTCATCTTCCATATCCGTCGGCTTCTTTGATTTTCCGCCCAATGGTAGGTATAGATCTTTCTGATACAGATAAACTTCCATCTGCATCTTCCACAATGAGAAGTTTTGGCCGTTAAATTTCTCGAACCTAAACTTACCATTTTCCACCATTGCTCCCACTCGAACTAGGAACCCTTCTTTCCTACGAGTTTATCAGCCAAATAGACCTTCGGCTCTGATACCAGTTGTTAGAATATTAAATATTACGGAGCAATGGAACAAATAAAATATTGCAGAAATATAAACACAGAAAACGCACAAAACAAGAGAGACATAGATATACGTGGTTCACCCAGTTTGGGCTACATCCACCCCAAACAGCCAGTCATTCCTTTCTATTATGCATCAAAATGAAGAGACACAACCTACAACAAATCCGCTGTAATATCCTCTGTCTTCTCTCACAGTCTCACCTCTCTGTTTCTCGCTCACACATAATACACATCTATCTCACATCCTCAAATACAATACCCTCATACAAAGAGAGGGGTTGCCTTCTAGGGAAAAAAACCCTAAACTAAACATAATTTCTACCATCAGATCATCAGCCTAATGAATAGCCCAGATTGACTAGAAATTACTATACTTTTACAAGGCAATTTTACAGTTGTTTTTAGCTTCTGGGGCGTTGCCCCTGAAACCCCCCACCAAGGAGGGGCTCCCAAAGGTCGCAGCCGCCCACCCCTGGACCCCCCCTACAGCGAATATTTTACGGGCGGCGTTGCTGCCCCCATTTTGAACTTGGGTCCAATATGAAGGTACTTTTGAATATAGAAGATAATCAGGCTCCACACCCAACACATTCTGTTGTTGTTTCTTCTGAAACTACTATTGGTTGTGGAGAAGCCTTTAAATTCCTTGTTATACTGATCGACTCATTGAGTCTGGAGCAATTGTAATAGTACCTCCAAGGATACCCTTCTAGGCAATGAAATGCCTCGTTGATCCACAGAAAGTAAACTCTCGTAAAGTGGTCCTTGCAAATACAGTGGGGATCATACGGGTTAAAGTCTTTAGTGTCAAATTCAAATCTCACTCTCCTTAGACTCGACGTCTATGACTTTCAAGTTCTTTATCTTGTATAATTTGATCTGCAAAGGAAGAGTGGGCCATGGTTTTTTCTTCTTACTTTGCATGTTGCTGACAACCCTATAGCGAGGTGGTATGATACTTCTTGAATGATCAGTTTTCCAGTGGCATACCTTGGTAAGACATGCAGAGTATTCTCTCTTCCAAACACTCTAATGAAGGTGCCACCTGGTTAGGCATACCAATATTCAATTTCTACTATCTCCTCCATTTCTTCTCAAGACATGTAAGGTGGATCTTGTTCAAAGATAAGCTTGTATAGTGGGATGATAAAGTGGTCAGTTAGCTGAGCCATTACTCCTCAATAATTTCATTCTGAAAGTAGCTTGCAATAGATGTTCACAGACGTTTCTCGTGGTGTCCATGTCTAGCTCATGCCAGGGAACTACTGTTGTGCATAGATTGCAACCAGTAAGTATGCAGACATATAGAACTTTGCTCGCTTATCCTTGGGCGGATTTTGAGCTTGTGATACATGGGCCTTCAATTGTTGATTTAATAGATTTGACCAGTTGAATGACCTCCCATCATTCACCAACTAATCCAATAAGACTGCCCACCCTTCAGTAAAGGTTTCTATGCTCTCTTAACCATAGATCCTGCGAGCAAAGAGAATCAAGAGTTGGTAAGCCTTCCTAAGGAACTTTTTCTTGTAAACATGGGTGGGTGTTTGTCGAAACTTCGATGGCTCTTCCACCCAATTTTTGACAATGTATATTGTCTTCACATAGCTATGGGTGGCATAGAAGAGTGATTCCATTCACTTCACTAGCTCAGGCAAGTGATACATCCACTAAAAATCTTATGCCCAGAAGGTGGTAAGCTTCTGACCACTGGTACTACTTAATGCCATAGTTTGTTCATCTATATGTGAGACAATCCAACTGATGATGTTCGCACATGAGAAGGTAGGATACCTGCATGCAACCTTCTATAACCATGACTGCAGGATGCTAAGATAAACATGCTAGTCCTCTAAATCTGCCTCAAAGTCCTTTACAAAAGTGTCTTTGATCTGTTTCCATGTCAACGTTGATCCCTTCTCTATAAACAAGTGAGTATCTGTGTATAATGGAAAATTAATTGATGTCTACTCAACTTCTTCCCTGGTATTGCTCTTGGTGATTTCATTTGATGCAACTCTCTTAGATGTCATGGTAACAATGACTGTTGGAGAGATGTTCAACAATTGTTGTACTTGTGGGACAAAGAGGACACTCATGGCCAACAAATGTCAATTTAAAGCAAAACAACATACAAGGCGAGTTTAAGCAGCAAATCGACCATTATATGGGAAGGATTGAGAAAATTTTCTTGACACAGGGGATTGGTTACCTATGGGAACTATACACTACGTAGTCCCATCTTCCGAGGCAGAAGCCTACTCGTTGAAAATGCGCAATGCATAGTTTAGCTTGGGAGAGATTCTGCATTGCACAGTATCAGTGGCCAAGCTGAGGGGATGGCTCCTGGAACTATGCAGTGCACAGTTAGAGCCATCTTAGACTGCGCACTTTGAAATTCCAAAGGCCAAGCTTGTGGGTTGAGCCTCTAGATTGCGCAGTCCCAACTATGCAAAGTGAGATTTGACTAACAAAAACCCATATCTGCCTAAGGGAAGTGTGAAAACAAGCATATCTGACAGATAGTGTGAAATTGAGTGTAGATCTGACTAAGTGTAGATGAATGCAGGTGAATCAAGTGCATCAATTGATCAAATAGAAGGAAAACAAAGTAAGTGAGGAGGGTCGCCGTAATGGTGACCATTAGTGCAAAAATAGGAAAACTAATGTGAAACTTGGGAAAGGTAACCTATAACTTAAGAAAACAATTCTACAACTTAAAGAAAAACAAAATTCCAGCAACCATGAAGAGAAACAAGTGAAACAACACTCACACAAGCCAAACAACAAAAAGCGGCAGAAAAGATGACAAAAGCAAAACTCACCTGGAAAAGCGACGACGATTGCACCGAAGGTTCCTTTATATCCTCGGGAATGCTAGAACTCCAAGATTGAGTGTGAAAATGAGCTCTAGAAGTGTCGATTAAATAAATTTGGACAAATTAGGGTTTATGACATGCATGGCTAAAATCAAGGAAAAAGTGACACTTGGCGGAAGTTTCTAAAAATAGCGCAAGTGCCTCCTTCGGCATATTAAAAATAGATTCCTATTTTTTAGGGATGCTTTTTCCTTCTTCTTTTTTCGGGGAAACTTTCCATGCACATTACCAAGAAAGACAACACAATTCTGGGAACTGAGAAACTTTTCGGCTCAGTGCACTGCACAGTTTCTGAGCTCAGTGAGGGTTACACAATTTCTAGGCTCAGTGCTGGGCTGCCTCCCCATGACTGCACATCTTATGAGCTCAAGGCTCACTGGTAGTTAGGACTATGAAATTCCCTTCAGCAAGATTGGCTTCCCTCAAGGATTGCGTAGTTTCTAGGGGCAAGCCCATAACTGTTGTGGGACCAAGTTAGGAGGTTAGCTTGTGAGTTAGAAAATCAACTAAGTAAGCAAACACAAGCAAAAATGAAATGGATAAGTCTCAGTCGAAGCATGAATAACTGGATCAATGTGAGATGTGTTGTTGTGGTTAAGAAGGAATGCTCCAAAATTGAAGCATAGTAAAAATTTTGGAGGGTGGTTGTATTTGCTACAATAGACCGTTGAGGAACCTATTATTGTGATTGGCATCAATTCTTCCTGCCTTTTAAAAATGATACAACTGATAGTAGGAAACTGTTAGGTTCCTATACCAATAGGAGTCATAATTTTGAATGGCTGATATTAAAACTTGTAATATGTACATACCTTTGCTTTGTGCAAATGTTTTCCATATTGATAAATTAAAAAATGTAAAGAGGGTATGTCCTAAAAGAATAATCAAAGGAAAAAAAGAATATAAAGGTCAAAAAAGATGAAAAATATGAACCCCATGAATGTGAGCAAGTCAAAATGCCACTCCTATTTTACTTTTATGCAGAATAAAATGATTGTGTGCAGCTTGTAATCCTTGCCACAATTCATTATGGTCAAAATGTTTAAACTTGACTATTTCATGTTTTCAATTTCATGTCTATAGATAGAGAATAAAAATTTGGCCAAACAATGTAACCTTGGCAAATAATTAGATAGATAGAGTTAATAAAAGGAGCTCAATTGTTTAATTTGAGCCCTTGGATGTAATAAGATCAGATTTAGTTAGTTCACTATTGTAAAGAGAAAAAAAATGTTTGATAAGGGTTTGCTAGCTCAAATGCACCCTAACAAAGAGAAGTAAAAATGGTAGAATGAGTAGATGGGTAAGTAGAAGAAAGGTTGTAGAAGTATGATGATTGATTAGACAAAAGAATATTTATCATTCTCATCATAAAAGCCTCTAGATATCAATGAACAATCAAGTATGCAAATGATTTACAAAAACAGTTAATTAACTTCCCCCATTCATTTTACCCATTTGCTTTACTAATTTCCCATAAATAAACTTCAAGGTTCCAAAACCTTTAAGTCAAAGAGGCTTAGAGCATTTCTCTTACTTTTGGAGGGACCGAACCCTCGGCTCAATGACTTATAGGTAATAAGTACTAAAACCACTTCACAAAAATTCATCTCCCCCTTCATTTCCCCTCATTTCCCTAATAAAACCCATTTTTCTAAAGTTAAACACTATTTACCTAGGAAAAGCAATCACCCCCATGTAAAACCCCTTTTTCCCAAAAAACCCATAAAAACACCTTATCCTGAGTATTTATGTTAATATTGGGAAATCATTAAAAGGTGAAAAATCATTTACTTAGTGTGTGGTGTCCCATTTCCACCAATTTTTTAATTACTAACTTTATTTATTAAATCCTGATAAAACCCACTTCCCCGTATATATCTACCTCCTACATATAAATTAACCCTACCCTTAGTTTAATTATAAACTATAATTTCACCCAAACCCTGAAAACCCACTAACTAATCGATCTGCAATTAAGTTAGGCAAAAACCCCAATTAATCCCTTCGCTAATGACCCCGACGCCTTAAACCCACCTTAATCCGTCATTAACCCACATACCGTAGCACTTAATCACTCGTCGGGCCCCCCCATTAGCCTTCGTGCAGTTTCCCCGCCCGATCATTGTGTGATCATCTCCCTTGACATATGATGATCCTTATCCATATTGGGCGAACCCAACGTCCGAACAATACCCGCCCGATAAATTTGTTTTCCGCCGAGCTCCCGATGCTACATGTCGTTCAAGCTATGGAATCGGGCAACCTCCCCCAAATACCACCGAGTGCCCAAAAGTAGTGCAATGGAAACCATTTACCGCCCGCCTGCTACATGACAAAATGGTCGTTTTTCCCCCTGCTACACGACAAAATGACCATTGTTCACCCGTACCCGCCAAAATTGATTTTCGCGCATAAATAAAAAAAGCCCCAAATCATTTGTTTTTATTGTTTTCAACTGTAAACCTCCATGCACGCACCTACGAACGTTGAAGCTATCAACCTAAATCCAATTGCACCCTAAAGGCACCACAGAGAACCCAGTTCACTTTCCAGCCTACACAGAGCCTTTTTGACCGTTTACAATTGCCAGCCACCCTGTTCAAAGCTATTTTTCCTTAAATTCCAGGTATTTAAGCCATAATTCACTAGAAAACCTATCAATTTTAGAACTAGTTACTAAGTTTTATTATTTAAAGTAAAAAATCAATTAATGAAACTCAAGCAACTTAATCTTACTCTGTACTAAACCACCATTGCCCTAAAAGACTGAAAATCACCTCCCCCACTCTTAAATCCAAAAGAACTGAGAATGGCTACCCCCATTGCCATGGATGCGAGACCCATCTCCACAACCCACTTAGACCTGGACCACCTTCCCTTGGTTGATAGGGATTTCCATATAAAGGACACCACTATCCATGAATCCTCGCTCAAAGTACACTGCCAAAGTAGGGATAGATACTTGAACCATGTTGATGAAATTGGTCTTTGGGAGTCTAATTTACCCAAGTACCAGTTCCCAGAGGTCCACATTTTTCCAAAAATTGTTCACTACTGCTACGCCAATTATATCCCTAGTCAAAGAGCAGTGATGTCCCCTAACCAGACCATACTTTTCACCATCACTATTGAATCTATCAATGAGATGCTATAACTCCAACCTGGCCAAAACTTGACTCCCCTCTTCATTGGAGACCTATTGGACTTATATCCTAAACTTAGCCCTGCAAGATTGGCTCAAATAATCCAATCCTTCATCGTAGAAGAGAAATATACCCCCAAAGGCCCCCCTCCATATGTAGCAGCTTTATTTTCTCCATGGGGCAGAAGTATTGTGGATATGATATCTAGAGTCCTAGACTATACCACCAATGAATATATTGATGAGATTATTTTAGCCTTCATGTCCATATACACTCCAGGACAGCCTCATGTTGTCATATATGACTATGCTCAGTTCATAGCTGATAAGATGCATGAACAGTTCCTCAGAATGAGTAATGAGAGAGTTTTTAAGTACTCTTGTATTTTGTATCACCCCTTTCTATACTACCAAGCAGATAAGTTCCCCTTTACTCTCTAGAAGCTTGACACCAAGGGCCAACCAAGATTAGTTATCTTCTGGACCCCATTGATTCATCAACATCCCCCCCCTATTCATACAATGAATTCATTGATTCCTTTGTCCACCCTGTGATGACCATGCTCACTAGAACCCCTCCACCAAGAATCAGTCCTAAAATTAGGAGAGTCCATCTAAACATCAGTCATCATGTGGGAGATTGGTACATGTACCAAAACCACACTGAAATCAAGATTTACAAATGTGAGTTGGCCCCATACAAACTACCTAAATACCTCCCAATGAGGTTATTTTCCCTGGAGTACTACAGGGAAATAATAAATTCAGATGAGGTAAACTTTGTTAAAGCCAAAAAGAAAGCCCAGCTCAAAATCAAAGACCAATTGGGTTCCTTTATTTGTAATAACAGAGAAGATGGAAAGGAGGTAGACCTAATCCTTCAGAGATTAAAACTGAAACAAAGCTTCATATGGAGATATGATCCCTTGGACTTCATCTACAAAAGAAGGTAGAAGAACAAGATGCCCCCCTATATCCATCACCGCATCCCTGAGATAGAAAATTATGGCAACCAATTGCAATGGGTGGAAAACACTTTAGAGGAAAAGGATAATGTAGAATTTGTTATGGAAAACACATTATTAATCTAGAAAAACAACTTGATGAGGATTCTTTCCTACAGGTGCTAGAAGAATCGCAAGTGCCAAAAGAATCACAGATACTAGAAGAATTGGAGGTGCCAGAAGAATCATAGATACCAGAAGAATCACATATACCAGAAGAATCACAGGTGCCAGAACAATCAGAAGTACCAGACCTGTCAGAGGTGCTAGATCAAACAGACATACCAAAGAAAACAGATAGACTGGAGGCCACCATGAGTACCCCCTGTCTTACAAAATCCTCTAAATGAGGAGAAAAGCCTCAAGAGAAACAGGGAAGGGACCACTACTTCAGAAGAGTAACATCACAAGCCTATGCAGAGACAACCCGGGCTAAGAGACAAAGAGTGAATCCTGTCTCTAAACAAGAATATACAAAGGAGACAGTTGAGCTTACAAGAACAGAAAGAGATATAAGCAGGCTTGCCACTCCATCTGGAGGCATCCTAGAATCTTCCACATCACACACTCAGATGTTGGAAAGGCAGAAAAGTATTGAAGTGTCTTCCTTCAGAATGCCAGCAGATAAAGATCAATACATAAAGGAAATATACATAGAAATAAAGGCTAGAAATGAAAGGCTAAAAGCCCAAACCTATGCACAGTATCTGAAAATGACCCCTACCAATCAAACAAGGCTTATGTTAGCTTTTGATGTCAAGAGGGGAAATGCAGATGAGCTTTATCAATCCAACCACTCAGCAACCAAGGACAGCAACAGATTTTAAGAGGGTGGATTTTGAAGTACTGGCAAGGGATATTCATCCCATTGACCAGATTGAGCTACACAAGCAAACAGGGGAGATGATATACTCCATCTTAACAGGGAAAGCCATTGCTTCCCACCAACTGCAAAAATATCTTAACAATATATTAGCACAGTTCCAGTTGGAGAAAGCCTCGTCATAGGCTAAAGGTAATAGAATCAAGTCCTTAGAGGACTTAGTCATAGATTTGGGACACGATCCCAAATATGTAAAAGCTGTAGAGAAGCTAATCAAGAAGAAAAATGATGACATAGCTACACTCAAGAAACAACTAAAGATACCCAAGTTGCATCATCCTCAGACATAGGAAGTCCTAGAGGAAAAACAAGGACATGAAGAGCTCATGGACTTGGTCCTGAAACTAAATGATCAATTGAAGGAGACAGAGAAGGAGTTGGACACTTTAATTCAGTCAAAGAAAAATGACATGGCCACAACTTCCAGAACTATCATTCCCATAGTATCAGCAACAGTTCCTTCCACATTGCCAGCATCATTGGCACCTACAGCTCCAACTACCACGACACTGCCAATTACAATTGAGTCCACTATAGCAACAGGTACATCAACTAAGAAAGCAACAGAACTAGTAAAAGCCATGGAGGATATGTCTATCCAGGCTACAGAGCTAAAGAGATTAAAGGAAAAAGTGGCAAGTTTGGAAACTGACTATAAACTTTCCCATATTCAGCAAAGAGAAGAGACACAGAAGGCCCAAAGGATGGGTGAGAAAATCAAAGTCCTGGAGAGAGATTTGACACTGCAGAAGCCACTAGGACAACTGAAGCTATCCAAAAAGTAAGAGAACAATTAGTAGACAAACCATAGGATGCAAATTGACTCATCGACTGCTTAAACAACAAGAATAGATATGAGCTCCAAGAGCTTAAAATAGAAGACAGGATTGAAGCCATTCTGGATATTAGAAGGATTCTTTCCAAAAGAAACCTCATGCACAACTTATAAGAGAAGTGCCACAACATGCAAGTAGCCATTAAAAGGTTCATGGCTAAGTTTCAGATTTTAAGGGACAAAGGTCTTCCTAGTCCCATGGTCATCAATGACAAACTCATGACCCAGTTGGACTATAGTGATAGACTCAGAAAATTGGCCAAGGAACAAGCCAGCTCTTCGGCTAGTAAAGCTTTGCCCACACGAAAAGTATTATATGATACATTGGAGAACCTATTTTTCCTAGAACATGAGGTGAAACATATGTTTCTCACCAAGCCCAATTTTGCAAAATACACAGAGGCAGATGAAATGTACAGAAGGATGGTGAAATAAAGTTACCTGATGCAGAATGGTGGGAGAAAATGACATATTTACTATGATAAATTTACATCAGAAAGTCACTGCACAATAAATCTAAAGGCAGCCAAGTGAAACAGGTAAAAGACAGATCAACAGGGTCAAAGAGTATTAGTGAAAGATCAAAGTAAAGAAGATTCCAGCGTAGAAATACCACAACTATCATCTAGCTTAAGGAGCTCATAACTCAACAGAAACAACTAGCAACACCAAAATAAAAGGGACATCGAGAGCAGTTCTACATCTGTCTCTATCTTCATGCATGAAGATATTTTATTCGCTAGATTAAATCTCAAATTGTTATGAGATATTTTGTAATTGTTTTTTGTATAAATATTTCACATTTCGAAGTATGTAGGGTGGATTCCAAGACATTTCTATAGACTTTTTCTCTCAAATCAAAATTCTATTGTATCAATGACTGGATTGTCTTGCTCGATCAAGGAATAAAGATCAGATATTTTACAGGATTCTTGTGTAAAGCGAAATACAAATAAGTATTCTCTCATGTTCAATGTTGTCTTTCCTTATGTTTTGTCCATAATATTTTGAGTAAATTTCTAAAATCTAATGTATAACATGGAATGATATTTCAAAACTTGCTTAAATGCACTATGTCTTGACTGTTTTACATTCTGAATGTTTTCTCCTAAACTATCTTAGCTAGGGAATTCTTAACTTCTCCTTATCTTCCGTAGTTTCTCCTATGATCTATAGCAAAGAATTATTAATTGCCCTTTGTTCATGATCATCCTTTTTTCTTCATTCTGATCCCGGTCTAATGATTCTTAAGATCCCTTTCACCCTGGTTAGAATTACTTCACCCTTTAGGCCTAAAGATTTGCATGTTGCTTTGCTAGCCTACCCTGAGAACATTCCCTTTAATGATCTGATCCAGTTATGCTATCCATTTGTTGACTCCATAGCCCAATGGCTTGAAGACCCAGCTCTATCCATCTGCTCCAAGAATTCCACCACCCAACCTTCAATTCAAAATCAAAACCCCATGAACACTAAGAACTAGCCTAAAATCCCATAAAAACAAAGCTAAATTATAAAGAGAGAGCCCTCTATGGACTTAGGTTGGCTAGAGCCTAAGCCTAAAATATTGGTTTGTGGTTAGTTCGGATGCTTCCTTCTTCTAATAACTTCTAAGGATAATTTTGAGTGATAACATAGTGATGACCATACTGGGAATCCAAATCCTCAGTCTTAATAAACCTTTGAGAAAATTTCAAATATTTATTTTGAACCTCTTGAAAGGGTTTATTAGAAGTTATTTACAAAATTTCACAAAAAGAAAGTAATTAGAAAAGCTTGAAATTCCGGCTTCAAGGAGAACTCTCTATACTAGGGCGAATCTAGATCCAAACCCTGCCTCAGTAGTGGATAACCAAGGGTATGGAAAAAATAATGGATAGGATAGAGAAAATTGAGAGTAAGCCTCAATGGGATAATCAATAGGCACCTCCAGTGAGAAACCCAAAGTTTAGAAAGAATTAGAATCAAAATACTAGAAAGAATGGACCTGACCAGAATATTAGGCCTCCCTTTCAGGAAAACTATGCTGAAACATCCCATTCAGATGACCCTTAATAAGACACACATATTAACTTGATGGGATTAGATGATGAGGAAATTGTCTTCTTGACCCAAGATGAGCAGGAACTGCATATGCTGCAGCAATTGCGGACCCAATATAGAGAATCATTTTATTATAAGCAAGGATATGATTCTACCATATTTGAAGTACAGAAACAATACAACTTAAGAGTAAAAACAATTCTGACACTCCTTACCAGACCAAGAAAATAGTGCCAAATCAACCCAAGAACATCAAAGCAGCTCCAGTTACTAAAACTCTCCAAATTCTCCCTAGACCAAATCAGAACCCTCCCGGCCCTGCCATTGTAGGTATAACCCATGACCAACCCCCTAACGATCAACTATCCACTTCAATCCCCTACAAGGAGACAATGGAGAAATATCCAGACACCATATTAGAAAATCCACAAAAAAATATCTCAAATGCAGAAAAAGAAGAGCAACCTACTCCAATTCCTGTTATGAAAATTCCAAGTCCTCAAATAGAAAAAACCCCTTTTCCTTTCAATTTGGGAGCATAGGTAGCGAAACTAAAAATTTTAGTTCCCTTAATAGAGTTGATTAAAATTGAAACCTATAAGTCTCAAATAAACAAAACCTTAAACTTTGTTGAGAATGAAGATTCTATCAACTTGTTTGATGATCAACTTGAGCTTATATTTGGTTCTGATGTTAATGGCAACCCACTAGAAGGAGGGATACCACCCTTTTATATTAGCCTTAGCATTCATGATAAAATCTTACACAATGAAATGTTAGATTCTTGGGCCTCACACAATTTAATGCCCAAACCAGTTATGGAAAAAATAAACTTAGACATAACAAGAACTTACAAGGACTTATTTTCATTTGACTTCAGTCAAGTAAAGTGTCTAGGGTTAATGAAAGACCTATGTGTTACCTCAATACAATATCCTGCTAAGAGAATTCTCATGGATATAGTAGTCACTGACATCCCACCTAAATATGGTATGTTATTGTCTAGATCACAGGGAGCTGAACTCCAAGGATCTTTACAACTTGACATGTCATATGCCACAATCTCAGTTTTCGAACAACCCAAAAAGTTGTACAAAGAAAACCTGATAAAATATGTAGTGAGTAGCCAGGATAGGCCTCAAAACTTCCCTATCTACTCCATGCATTCTGACATTGATTCTTTTATTTTGTATAATGTTGAACAAACACAACAAACTACTTCAAATAACATTGTTTCAGAACAAAAAGAAATTGCAATTATAGATAAAAATGAAATTGTCCAAACTCAAGAGCTTTCCAATGAAAAGAATGACCAAAACACCTCAAATAAAGAAAATTTTGTTCCCCTAGATAGTGAGAATTATGAACATGAGATATTATGGCAGCTGGAATTTGATGGAACAGTAAATAAGTCAGGAGTAGAGGCAAGAGTGTGGATATACAATCTAGAGAATGATCACTCAGAGGGCCATGCTTACAGACTGAATTTCAAATTCACTAACAACATGGCTGAGTATGAAGCACTTCTTTTAGGTCTTAAATTAGTTAGGAAGTTAGGAGTTATAAGAGTTTCTGTCATGGGAGACTCTAAATTAGTGATAAAACATATTAATGTTGTATATATGACCAAAGACCCTAGATTAAGTTGTTACAAAGGAATCATTATAGAAATACTAAACACTTTCCTAGAAACCAAGGTTGTTGTAATGCCTAGAAAGCATAATATGCAATCTCATAGTTTAGCAATGTTTGCCAACACTTGTAAGTTACCTTTTCAACCTAACCATTAGTACATTGTTGAGGTCAGGCACAAACCTGTTATCCCAAATAACTTGAAAAACTGGCAAGTATTTACTAATGACCAACAGATAAATAACTTTTTAACCTTAGAAGAAGAATTTGTAAATAGTAATATAGATACTGACATAACATTAGATCTTGATTTCAAAGATGAAATAGAAATTAATGAAATAGAAAATGAAAAGATAGATATATTTCACCCCACTAAATTTGAAAAATCAGATATAGAAAACCTAAAGCAAATTGAGGTTGATGAAACAATTGATGAAGACTCTGAAGTCATTAATCTCAAAGATAACTTTTTACCCGAAGGATTAACCCCTTTGGAAGACTTGTTTGACTCAAATGATGTCTCTGGAAAACCAAAGATGGAACCCTTAAAATCTGATGTTGAGGAATGTAATATAGGCACTAAGGAAAACCCAAAATTAATTAAACTTTCAAAGTCATTACCTCCTATGGAAAAAGTGAAATACATTGAACTATTAAAGAAATTTCAAGATGTCTTTGCTTGGAGTTATGAGGTCCTCAAATCCTATGACACCAGCATCATACAACACACCATCCCCATAAAAGAAAACCAGAAACCTTTCAGACAAAAGCTTAGAAGGATTAATCCCATCCTACTGTCTTCTATTGAAAAGGAAATCGGAAGGATGTATGAGGCCAAGATAATAACCAATCAGATTCTCTGATTGGGTTTCAAATTTGGTGCCAAGAAGGAAAAAAACTAGTGAGATCAGATTTTGTGTTGATCTCAGGAATCCTAATAAAGTTTCACTCAAAGACAATTACCCTCTCCCTAAAATGGGTAATATCTTACAAAGGGTAGTAGGGTCAACCAAAATCTCATTATTGGATGGGTTTTTTGGTTACAATCAGATTTTAGTTCACCCAGACGACCACGCTAAAACTACATTTACTACTCCTTGGGGCACATTCATGTATGTGAAGATGCCTTTTGGATTAAAGAATGCAGGGACCACTTTCCAAAGAGCTATGTAAATAGCTTTTTCTAAGGAAATTCATGACTTCCTAGTAATATATTTAGATG
The DNA here is from genome assembly GCA_000404065.3 of Pinus taeda. Lineage (NCBI taxonomy): Eukaryota > Viridiplantae > Streptophyta > Pinopsida > Pinales > Pinaceae > Pinus > Pinus taeda. Next base: position 3,702 of record APFE031009405.1, on the reverse strand, counting down.
AAATCATTGTATTCTCAAAATCTAATAAATAACACTTAGATCATCTAAGGCAGATTTTCATCAAATACAAGAAGTATGGAATTTCTTTGAAGCCCAAAAAATATTTATTTGGGTTAGAAGAGGGAAAGTTATTAGGCCATATAATCTCAAAACATGGTATCCGAATAGATCCTACAAGAATAGAAGCCATCTTACAGATACAACATCCTAGGAGCATTAGGGAATTACAAGCCTTTTTAGGAAAAATCAACTTTCTTAGGAGATTTATTTCTAACTTAGCAGAATTAATTAGATCATTAAACAATATGTTGAAAAAAGATTCAACCATAAAGTGGATCGTTGAGGCTAAGAAATCCTTTGAAGATATTAAGCTAGCCTTAATAAAAACACCAGTTTTGATCAGTCCAAAGTTTGATAGAGATTTTATTATATTTTCCTTTGCCTCAAAACACACAATTGTTGCAGTCCTATTGCAGAAGAATGATCAGGGTTATGAACAACCTATTTCCTTTTTTAGCAAAGCCCTGAGGGATGCCCCCTTAAAATACAATATAATGGAAAAGCAAGCCTTTGCTTTGGTTAAAGCTATCAAATATTTCAAGGTTTACATTGTATATTCTCATATAATAGCCTACGTCCCTAATTCAATAGTCAAGGATATCCTAACTCAGGATGGCCCGGATGGAAAGGGAAGGAAATAGATCACTGCTATATTAGAAAGTGACCTAGAAATCAAACCAACAAAGTTAATCAAAGGCCAAGGTTTAGCCAATCTCATGGCTAAATCGAACTGTCAGGCCTTAGATATTAATTTATTGCAGAAATGGATAATGAAGAGGAGATGGCGACTTCACCAATCAGCCATGCCTTTATTGAATCACCATGGTATGCTGACATCATATATGTTTTACTAAATCTACAAGCTCCTCCTAAATTATCTAGGACCAAAGGCAGGTTTTTAAAAATGAAATCCTTAAAATTTTGCATAGTAGATAATGCTTTGTTTTGGAGTAATTATGAGGGTATTCTTCTCAACTATTTATTAAAAGAAGAATCTGACAAAGTATTAGAAGAGTTTCATGCAGGTGACTATGGAGGACATATTTACTGGAAAACCACTACTGACAAGATTCTTAGAGCTGGTTTCTATTGGCCTACTTTGTTTTCTAATGTAAATAAATTTGTAACCTCGTGTCATAAATGTCAAATTTTTAAAGGAAAGAAAAAGCTTCTACCCCTGCCCCTAAAACCAATCTCTGCTGAAGCACCTTTTCAACAATGGGGTCTTGATTTCATTGGTGAAATCCACCCACCTTCCTTTGCCCAACGCAAATGGATCCTCACTGCTACAGAGTATTTTACCAAATGAATAGAAGCTATACCATCAAGGCAAGCCACTGACACTATTATAATAACCTTCCTTGAGGCCAACATCCTTTCTAGATTTGGGTGCCCAACCAAAATCATCACTGATAATGCAGCAGCTTTCAAATCTAGAAAAATGATAGACTTTTGTAGTAAGCATCATATAACTTTGGGCCATTCCACAGCTTATTACCCCCAAGGAAATGGACTAGCAGAATCCTCAAATAAAATCCTGGCAAATATCATCAAAAAATTGTTAGAGGATAACAAGAAAACATGGAACAAAAAGCTAGTAAATGCCTAAATTATAGGTTGAACCAAATGACATCCAAAGAAGAATCGATCAAACAATTCACTTGCAGCGAACCCAAGAAGAAGTGTACATCAGATCTCAAGTTGTGTAGGAAAGGATCAAGAAGACTTCTGATAAAAGGACTAAAGCAGAAGATTTTTACCTAGGGGACAAAGTTCTAAAATGGGATTCAATGAGAGAAGATAAAAGTAACCATGGGAAATTTGATTTCCTGTGGAAAGGCCTATTTATCATCTATGCCTACAGAGATAATAATGCTTAAACACTATATTGGATCTAGTTACTGATATCACTAATCATGTGTACATACTTTACTTTCAAAAGTCTAGAGTTGATTGGATGGTGATTTTTGAAGTTGAAGCCCGGAGAGAAGGCCCTAAGCTTTAAAAGTTTTACTATCATAAGTAGTAATAATGTAGAAGCATAAAATGGAAATTTTGCAGGGTAATATCATAACAATTCAAAGGCTATTGATCTTAGAGTTCTTGACATTTCACAAGGAAATGCCATCCCCTAGTGGAGCCACTATTAGGTTCCTATACCAATAGGAGTCATAATTTTGAATGGCTGAGATTAAAACTTGTAATATGTACATACCTTTGCTTTGTGCAAATGTTTTCCATATTGATAAATTAAAAAATTTAAAGAGGGTATGTCCTAAAAGAATAATCCAAGGAAAAAAATAATATAAAGGTCAAAAAAGATGAAAAATATGAACCCAAGAAAAGAAAAATACCATGAAAGTGAGCAAGCCAAAATGCCACTCCTATTTTACTTTATGCATAATAAAATGATTGTGTGCAGCTTGTAGTCATTACCACAATCCATGATGGTCAAAATGTTTAAACTTGACTATTTCATGTTTTCAATTTCATGTCTATAGATAGAGAATAAAAATCTGGCCAAACAGTGTAACCTTAGCAGATAATTAGATAGGTAGAGTTAATAAAAGGAGCTCAACTGTTTAATATAAGCCCTTGGACGTAATAAGATTAGATTTAATTAGTTCACTATTGTAAAGAGAAAAAAAATTGTTTGATAAGGGTTTGCTAGAGCAAATGCACCTTAATAAAGAGAAGTAAAAATGGTAGGATGAGTAGATGGGTAAGTAGAAGAAAGGTTGCATAAGTATCATGATTGATTAGACAAAAGCATATTTATCATTCTCATCATAAATCTTCCAGATATCAATGAAAAATCAAGTATGAAAATGATTTACAAAGGCAGTTAATTAACTTCCCCCATTCATTTTACCCCTTTGCTATACTAATTTCCCATAAATAAACTTCAAAGTACCAAAACCTTTAATTCAAAGAGGCTCAAAGCATTTCTCTAACTTTTTGAGGGACCAGACCCTCGGCTCAATGACTTGTAGGCAATAAGTACTAAAACCCCCTCACAAAAATTCATCTCCCCCTTCATTTCCCCTCATTTCCCTAATAAAACCCCTTTTTCCCAAAAAAACCCACAAAAACACTTTATCCTAAGTATTTATGTTAACATTGGAAAAGCATTAAAATATGAAAAATCATTTACTTAGTGTGTGGTATCCCCTTTCCGCCAATTTTTAATTACTAATTTTATTTATTAAGTCCCGATAAAAACCCACTTCCCCATATATATCTAACTCCTATATATAAATTAACCCTACCCTTAGTTTAATTATAAACTATAATTTCACCCAAACCCCGAAAACCCACTAACTAATCGATTTGCGATTAAGTTAGGAAAAAGCCCAATTAATCCCTTCACCAGTGACCCTGACACCTTAACCCCGCCTTAATCTGTCATTAACCCACATACGGCCACACTTAATCACTAACGGGGCCCCCCATTAGCCTCCATGAAGTTTCCCCGCTCAATCACTGTGCAATCATCTCCCTTCACATCTGATGACCCTTATCCATATTGGGCGGACCCGACGTCCGAACAATACCCGCCTGATAAAGTTGTTTTCTGTCGGGCCCCCGATGCTATGTGTCATTCAACCTATGGAATCGTGCGGCCTACCCCCAATACCACCG
>APFE031009404.1:36262-47797 GCA_000404065.3 Pinus taeda | reverse complement strand
GTATGCTTTGGAGGTGTTTGAATACCCCAGGAAGATACACTTATGACTTCTAGAACTAGTTTTGTTTTTATGTACCTTTGGTATCAAAGCATAACAGGTGGAACCAAAGATCCTGAGATGTTTTACCGAAGGAACATGTCCATACCATAATTCATAAGGAGTCTTGTTTCTTATAACATTAGATGGACATCTATTCTTTATATATGCAGCACATAGAACAGCATCAACCTAAAACATTATCTTTACATTTTTGAAGAAAAGCATAGATCGTACCATATTCAAGATTTTTCTATTCATTCTTTCAGCTACACCATTCTGTTGGGGATTATAAGGCACAATTGTTTGATATTTAATCCCATGTTGGTGAAGATAGTGTTCAAATTCATTTGATGTATATTCTTTTCCATTATCATTGTGAATAGACCCAATATGAGATTGTGCATCATTCTCAATCCATTTATGAAAATGCTTGAATGTTTGGAAAGAATCAGATTTGTTCAATAAATAAACCGAGCACATTCTGGTGTAGTCATCAATAACTGTCATAATATATTTATTTCCATTTGCAGAAGAAACAGGTATTGGACCACATAAATCTGAATGAATAAGTTCAAGCTTCCTATGTGCTCTTGAATGTGAATCATGAAAAGACTGTTTGCTATGCTTTCCTAGAATGCAAGCATCACATTGCTTAAGTTTTCTAGGAATTGTCGGCAAACCAGCGACACCATTTTTCTTCAATAAGCGGAGACTGTCATAGTTTAAATGTCCAAATATAGCATGCCATAATAAACTTGATGGAAGTGTACCTTCTTCATGATGAGAAATATATGAGAAATGTTGTGCGTGAGCAGATGTTCCTTGCAGTGTGAAAGCCTTTCTTCTTCTATTCCTCTCATGACAAGTGAGTGGTCAGATGCTTTTCTTACCTCAAGCTTGCCATCAAACATATAAATGGAGTGACCTTGCTGGCAGATGTGGACCAAGGACAACAAGTTTCTCTTGAGTTGTGGGAGATATAGAACATGATCCAGAAGAAAGTCTGGAAGACCAAGCAGTTTAAGCCTGATTATGCCAAGCCCTGATGGCTTGATTTTTTACTAATCTGCAAATTATACTGCTCCATCAACATTGTTAGTGAAATCTTCAAAAAATATTTTCTATGAGTGATGTGACAGGTTGCTCCTGAATCAAGAAACCAATCATTTTTCTAGGAAGCAAGTGAAGCATTAAACAAATCTTCATTTACTCCAATGTTACATTGTGCCTCAACATAGTGAGCGGATTCAGATGCTTTACCTTTTTCTATATCATCAATTTTACCTTTCTGTTGGTTTCTTCTCTGCTCAATTTTGTCCCATGGTAGCTTGCATGTGGATGCATCATGTGATCCATTTCTTTTGCAACAAATACAGTGAAAATCTGCCTTTTCTCCTTGAGAATGTCTCCCCCCCCTGCCTCTGAAATATCTTCCTCTTCCTCTTCTTCCACCTCTTCCTCTTGTAGAGTCTTGAGCAGGATGTTTTTCTTTATGAGCAAGGCACACAGTCTCTTCAGAAGACTCAGGGGTTGTCTTCTTTCCAAAAGGTTTTTCTCTTTCAGCAAACTTTTTCACAAGAGAGTCAAAGGTCACATCTTTGAGATTTCCATTTGCTTGCAAAGACTCAAGATAATTGGAGTAAGTGGGATAAAGTTCCTTAAGAAAAGCAATAAGAGGGATATCCACCTCAACCTTAGTGGACTTGATATCATGCATTATAGACTTTATTTCAGATGCAAGAGCAAGAGGATCATTATTTTGTAGTTCAAGAGTGAAGAGTTTAATCATGAGTTGTATGACTTCAAGTGCAGAATGTGAGTCATAGAGTTCTTTTAGCTTTTGTAAAGCTTCAAAGGCAGTTGAATATGAGGAAATATGGCAACTCACCTCTTTATTGACAAATGTTGTGATTAATGCATAAGCTTTACTATTCTTGTTTTCCCAAATGGCGAGCTCTTTGTCTGAGGCAGGCTTTTCTGGGTCACTGTCTCCTTCTCCGACACACACTCCTTTCCACAACTCATTGAAGATGAGGGTGTGTTTTATCATCTGGGACAAATCAGGATAGTTCTCCTTGCCAATGAGAACTATTCCTACCATAGAGATGATTGAATGCATTCTGTAAAAAAAAACTTCTGCTGATAGGAAAAATACTTCTGCCAATATACAATGAAATTGTACTCAAAAGGGCATTCTCAAAAGATTTCAAATCTCTTACACTACAACTTTATGCACTATATTTTATCCAAACTTATTTTCTTCAAATCCATCCAATGCTTAATAAAAGCATCCAGCATTTCATTGATATATCACTTCAATGTTTTAAAATGTAATATATTTATATATTACATATCACTTCAAATGCTTTAACTATACAATGCAGCACGTTGTAACTATACCATTCAAATGATTTAAATGGTATAAAGAAACTGCGTATTGGCATTATTCACCCACATTCTCACACATTGGAATGTTACGCTTCCACTGTGCTTTATTTAAAATAGCGTTCAAACTAATTTAAACAGCAGCTTTGCGGTTTTGTTCATGGTCGCATCTACTCCGTGTATTGCTCAGAAACCCCAAGCCTACCGTGCGGGCAAGATTCCGTGTGTAATTGCAAAGCCTAGATGTCTTGTTTGATGGGCTCGAACCTCAGACATTAGGATGGCAGATTGACTAAGTTGCCATGTTCGCAGTTGAGAGTGTCTGAAATCAAGGGCGGACCTGGGCTGTTTAGACCATTCAAGGCGCCATGGATAGGTACCAGAGGGTGGAGAGGCCGAAGGCTGAGACTGCAATTAATCAGAATGAAATCCGGGTGACAAATCAAGGGTTGATAAGGAATTATGTTAGTTACACCTCGAGTCTCTTGTAGGACAAGGCAACTCCAAAAATTGTGTTGAAAGCAATGGGCCAAGCCATCAGCAAGGATGTAGCTATTGCTGAAATAATAAAACGAAGAGTTCTTGGTCTAAGAGACAATTGAAGAGGGGTTGTTGCCCTTGGACACAACTCGACATGTTTCAATGATCACAATCACTCTTTTGTTGAAGGAGCTTGATGCTACTGCCCCTGGTTATCAGCACACAGTTCAAAACAATTCAATGCAAGTGTATATAGCACACAACACACAGTTCAATGCAATTCAAAGCAAATCCATTCAGAACTTTGGATGGGCAGCACACAGTTTAGAATACAGTTCAACGCTTGGACAGCGTTATGAACCAAACCTCAACCATAGGCCAGAAAACCCATTATCCGCAAACGAACAGTATGGAATCAAGTAAACTCATTATCCCTTCCGGACAACATTAAAAAAAAAAAACCATTCAGTAATGCATTCAGTAACGCATTCAAACGCATTCATTTCAGTTACAGAAAGTAAATGGACGCGCAGGTGAGAATAATCAAGTGAATGGCAATAATTCCCTTTTTGAAACATTTATGACAGTCAGAGAACTAAACAGTCAGACAGAGGGGCAGCTACAATGTCAGGAGCAACTAATTTTATGGAGAACCTGCTCAGCTATATGGAGAGCAGACAGGGAGTTACAAGGGACACAAAGGCTAAAAAAGAGCTAGCTCTCATACCATGTCAAGCCAGGAGTAACTCCAGTTTGGCAGAAAACTGATTCATCTTTATTCCATAGGTAACTCATTATTATATACAATAGGGAGTGATTTTTCAGTTCATCTCCCGATGACTGTTCACCTTCCCAATTAATTTTATTTACATAAAATTCCCAATCATGAAGATTAGGTGTCAAAAGTTTCAGATCCTTTAACAAATCGAAGATTAAGAGCTTTTGTTTTCTCAACCTCTTTTCTAAGTCCCACAATTTCACATTCTAACTTTTCTTGATGTTTTTCCCTTTCAGCCAGTTGAAATTGCAGAGTATCAATAATCATATTTTTCTCTTCTAAACAAATTTTGAGTTTAGAAATCTCTTCATAATGACCTTCTTCATCTATAGCATCCTTGAAATCATCATCTTCAAAAGCCATTAAAAGTCTATAATTATTACCTCATTGATCTTCATCACTATTTGAGAGTCCATCATTGTCTTCATGAGTGTAGTAGCTTTTCTTACTTACATTCTGTTTCTTGTTCCATCTAAAAGGTTCCTTACCTTTGTCAAGCTTGTCATTCTGAGGACACTTGGCAGCATAGTGACCAACTCTTACACAACAAAGCGTTTGAAGGGTAACTTACCTCTGAATCTTCTAGCACCCCGTTGAAGGTTCTTGACAAAATTTGGTTCTTCCTCTTCTTCTGACATATGTCCTGACTCATAGTAATCTCTTTTGCCTGAAGCATTGAATGTAGCTTCTCTCCTGTCTGAAGGTACTCCTTTCCTCATTTCGTAAGCGGTTGGAATTATGTGTAGTTGTGACATGGTAATTTTCTGTAGATTCTCCTTTTCTTCTATTGCAAAAAATTTTGATTCAAACTTAGGAGACAAAGATCTTAGAACCTTTTCAACCACAACCACCTCTTTTATTTCTTCACCCAAGTTTTTCATACAATTAGCAATCTCATCTATTCATACGAAATAGTTAGCAACACTTTCATCATTGTACATTATGAGATTTTCATACTGAATTCTAAGGGTTTGAAGTTTTGCTCGTTTTACCTGTTCCTCTCCTTAATAGCTCAGAATGACCTTGTCCCATATTTCTTTTGCGGTTTTATACTGCATAACCTTGACGAATTCTGATTGAGATAGACATCCTAATAGATTATTGACAGCCTTTGCATTCGTTTCAAACTACTTCTTCTCAGCCGGATCTATGGGAGTTGCTAATGGAAAAGTGTACCCTGTATCTATGATATCCCAGACTTCTGTACCAAGAGATTGAAGATAGGCAGTGACTCTTACATTCCAATAGACGGAATTGGTCCCATAAAAAATGGGTGGCCTCATCAATGCTTCTCTCTTGTAGTTGCTCATGATGATAGATCTTCCTTCAAGCGATCAAGCTTCTTCTGAAGGACCTACTCTAATACCAATTGTTGGAAATAATACTGAGAGGGGGGGGGGTGAATTAGTATTATAAAACTCTTATCCATTTATACAAATATTTTCAGATCTGACAATTGAAACTTGCATATACCTTCTAGACTTATAATTTAATTTATTCTTCAGATATTTGTCATTAATCTGTATGTGAGAACCATAGAATAATGAGAAGGAACACAAAATAGACAGTCACACCAAGGAACACAAGATGTAAGGTGGAAACCCAATGTGGGTGAAAACGACTTGCTGCAATATGTCTCTATCTTCTTTCAATTAGAAACTTCTTCTTACAATGATTTTGTACTAGTGTAGTCTTTTACCAGTACGCAGGCTGCAACCTGCAGAGAGCTAGAACCCTCTCTCATTTTCCAGCTTCTTCTGGAAGGGAGCTACAACCCCCTTAGCTCTTGTACTAGCTGAAATACTAGTATGTAGGTGCTGAACTACAAAAGGCTACTACCTTCTCTTTCCTTCCAGGGACCACGTTTCATCAATTTTCAAACTGGATCCAAAACATCATGTACATGTGCATCACCCAATCTCCTTTAAACAAATAACTTCTTAGAATGCAGTAACAAGAAAATAACACCAGTAACCAGACACCAATTTAAACCCAGATCTCTGCAGAAACAGATAAAAGACAGCTAAAATATATTTTAAGAAAGGTCCGCAACTTCACTGAAGGAAACCTGCAAATATCCGCACTTCTGCCGTGACGAGTCTGTGCAACTCTGCACCTACATTGTCTACTATTTAGCACACCTTTGCACCTGCTTCGTCGATTCAACTATGTCTCACCAACCGATTATCAGAAATTCAGATCTTTCTCTTCTTAAGATTTTCAACACTTTTGATTAGCCAAATGATCTCCTTTCCTTTTTATAGGGTAGGCCTCACTCAAAACCATGGACCAAAACCATTGAGAAACAATCTCACGGACCCAATACCTGGGTTCAATTCTTTTGGATGAAATACCATGGACCAAAACCATAGGATCAAAAACTGTCGGACTAATACCATGAACCAACCATAAGATCTCCCATGTGCGTGCGCTTTTCTCTACACGATAGTGCGTGAACATTTCTCTGCATGAAAGTGCGTGAACTTTTCTCTGCATGAAAGTGCGTGAAATTTTCCCTGCATGAAAGGAACTTTTCTCTGCATGAAAGTGCGTGAACGTTTCTCTGCATGAAAGTGTGTGAACTTTGCTGCACTATAATTTATCATATAAGATGAGTCGGTTACCATCAAGTAGAACATATGTATCATAATGCCAACATAGTCATGTCAGCGGTCTTGTTCCTGTCTACATCTTGTCTCTTACTCTGTGCACATTAGCATATTGGTTACTCTTTAGTTACCTAATAACGCCATAGTGTTGAATCTAGGCTCTAATACCACTTGTCACAAGCATTATGTTGAACCCCAAAAAACAATATATCTAACCAAATAACATTACTCAAATTGGTTTTACTATGAGTAGCATTGAGTGGAGGTTGTCCATTATTTAGTTGTATGCTATGTTACCCCTTTTTCAATTAAAAATTAACAACAAGAGGATTACATGAATATTGTTTTCATTATGGTGAAGAAATAATATTTATTAAACGCATACCCTACACGCCCTATACAATTCATGTAACTATGGTGGACAGTTCGATTGGTTGATTGGGATGTTTTTAATATTTGGTTCAGATATTTTGATTATCGATGTACTTTGTATGAACTGCATCACCAACCCCTGGAAATCTTGCTTCTCACTGGTCATCCACTTGTGTAACTTTTGATCTAACGGTGGAGGTGTGGAGAGTAAAATTTTGGTAACCAACTCGTTCTCAAGCTCCAGGGGCAGTCATTCATTTTTCCTGTTATCACATTAACTCTATTTTTAAAAAAATTTAGAAAATGCTGACAGTTTCAGTGTCAACATTTTAGTTGTAATAAATAGGGAAATCATCGATAGTAGGGCTACCAGTGCTTTAATGTTCCAATAATGTTTTCTGAAGAAATTCGCTGACAACAAACTTGTCAACATTTTCGATAAAATTAGCGAGTTAAAACTCTGTTTTTCCTATACATAACAATAATTTCAGGCACACTTTACAAAGAAATGAGAACAAATTGTATGGAACCGAAAGAGTTTTTTTTTCCAAAGCAGGCCAATTGAAAAAAAAACCTCTCTTGATTTTTAAACTGGTGTTATGGTTTGAAATATTCGAAGGGATATTTGAAAGGTTCTTTTTCATAATTTTGCAATCTTGTTTTAGTAATCATTTTCAAAATCATATTTCAAACAAAGGAGAATGAATATTTCAAAATTGAAAGAGGTCTTTCCTTAATGGACCCATTTATAAAATCTTCTCTCAATTTTCTAATAATTATCATGGTTTTGTATTTTCGAAGGGATCATTGGACCCTATTTTTCAAGATTTCGTGAGAGAAAAACTCATGCACAATTTTTGACTTGGATGCCATTTCACCAAATTTGACTTGGTGATCCTTATCTATGCCCATGAATCCAACAACAAAATGTTCTTTATATGTAGTTATCATTGGAAAGTTTTATATGCATGTATTTGAGATGTACGCTGTGATTATTTGAATTTTGTAATTAAACCTTTACTAAAAACTGGTTTTAAGTTAGTTTGTCTTTTCTGTAAAGATAGGGATTATTTAATGAAGAGAGGTTGGATTTTACTAAAACCATTTGCATTCTTGTATATTTGAGCAGTCTTAAATATATTATATTTTTTTATGAGAATTTTATAGGAAATTCATGCGTTGTAGTTCCCTGTCAGCTTTCTCTTTTTTGTATAAAACTTTTCTTCATGTCTGGAAATTTCAGTGTATGAGATATGGATTCATTTATACTCCTTCTCATAGTTGAAAACCATTAGTATATTTTACTTCAATCAGCTATAATTTTCTCTCACTTCAGTTCTTTTCTTCCAAACTCTCAATTTCTCGAAGGATTTGCTGCTATGATGATGATGATGATGATGATGATGATGATGCTTAACAGCCACTGAGACCAAATTGGTCTATCGGACCTATAATTTTCTTAGTTTTTAATTGTCTAGCTCCTTGTATTTCTTGGCGAGATTGGTGTTGTAGCTTTCTTTTTTTTCTCTACAGCCTTCCAAATTTATTTATCTTGCATCTCCTTCATCTCTTCTGGTTCTTAGGACATTGGTGTCTTAGCTTCGTGATCTATTGTGTTTGTCCTTTTGAAGATAGTCGGAGAAGAAGTTTGGTCTAGGAGATCTGCTTTGCTGTTAAATGAAGATTTGTTTTGTGCGGTATTTGAATCCTCATAATTGTCGAGTTCACTCTTTTGTTGTTGGGTGGGGCTTTCCCCCTGCTTTTTGTATCCTTCTCATTACATCTGTAGCATCATTTGTTAAAATTATACTCTGTGCCTAATGGTGTGTTTTAGATATAGCCCAACCAAATTTTCATCATACAAACTAAATCTGGCCATAGAAATCAATTGAAAAACCTACTACTACAATGACTTAGAGTAGTTGAGTTTTAGGGAGAGATCCCTCTCCAGGTTGAAGAAGCAGATTTTAACTTAAAAGAGGTTTGAGGTTACCTTGGAGGTTTTCTGGGAGCCGAGTTTCCTATCAGAGATAACATTTTTCCGTCGTTACTAGCGAATGGAAATATTTTCTCTCCATGCGATTTTATTGTCGAAGATCAGATCTCTAAGGGAAAACAAATATTTGTATATCAATTTGGCAGCAAGGTGTTTTCTCTAACGACTCCATTTTCAATAATATAGAGTTAGAAGCTTCCATGTGGACTCCACTGTCAGAAGCATTCATAGCTCAGGTGATTCAATGGTTATTTTACTAGGCCAATGAAGAATTTAGACTCTGCTACTATTGTTTCATGGTATGCAAGCTTAGATTTTACAATTATTTCTCGTTTTCATAATTATCTACTCAAAGATGAATACTTTCTAAGAAATGCACCAAAATTTTTTGGTGATGATTTGAGCCTAACTTTGAAACATATTGAAAATTTTTGTGATTTTAATGATCTTCTTAACATTAGTGTGAAGATGTATACATGAGATTACTTTATGATTCATTCCGAGGGAAGGGAAAAAATTGGATTGAATGTTTTTTTGCGAAGTCCATACCATTTATAACAAGCATTGGGTTATCTTCTTGGAAATATGGACAAAGAAAGAAGCATTTGTAGTAGATCATGTTCTAGAGAATGGAATGATGGGTATACTGATGGTGAGGTGGATAAAAAAATCCTGTATTTTTTTCTTGTTATTTAAAATCGTGCAAATGTAGCTCAGAAGAAAAGATTCATTTCTTACAAGAGTATTCCAAGGAAATTTAGATAGAGCTTGTAATATTAGAGGATCAACAAATTTTTCCATATCAAGATCATTCTTTTGGAATTTCTTCTCAACAAAAACGAAAATACATATTGCTTCCCTCTATTATTGAGAGTGGGGAATTTTCAGTTTTGGATTATAAATTTGAAATAGAAAACATGCATGAAACGTTTAGCCATGATTAACAGTTCATTCATTACCTTTAGGGTCACCAGATAGATCATCATTTTTATGATCCCCTAGTTGACTACATGGAGGGTTTTTTCAGATTTAATTTTCAACCATTTTTTCACTATGGATATGTTGTAGTGAAAACACAACACCCCCATTATATTGTATCATAATAAGCATTGGGATCCTTTTGCATCTATTTTGAATTTGAGTGTGATTACTTCTTTTAGCCTAAATTTCTTTTAGTTAAAGCTTGTTTTAACTTTTCTCTTGGTTTTCAAATTTAGCGTTAGTTTTATTGGCTTTTAAATTGAATAAAATACCCATTGTCCAAACTATGTAAATATTCCTTTTTGTTTTTGTTATATTAATGAATAAAATAGCTCATAGACAAGGATGTGTACATAGGCTTTAAGCCTTAACCATTTAACAATGTGGCAGATATATTAATATAATCAGAGCTTTTGGGCGTCAACACTTTGATATCAGAAGAATCCTTTTAGAATCCTCGATATTCAAAGTATGAGCTATATCATATGGTATATGGCATATTGTTAAGTGGTATAATCATTTTATGTCTCACGAACATAATATAATATTGGCTTTAACCTTTAAATATCCAATGGCAGGACAAAGTAAAACAGGCATTTGAGGTTGGAGTCATCCGAGACTTCCCACCACCCTAGGGTGTTTAGCTAGGTATCTTTTGTCTAGTTTCTAGACTGTTCTTCGACTAAATTTAGTTGTTGGTCTGAGGCTTAACCGGAACCCACACTAACCACACCCTTCAATACTTCTATGCATTCTTTACGACCTGATCATCTCTCTCTGAGGTTCTCCATCTTTCGCCACACACCCATAATAGGGAAGATATTTATTTATTTATTTTTGTAAAGAAATTCCAGAGAAAATTTCCTACCATAATTAAGAATATTTAACTCTTTTATTTTCGCATTAAAAACCCTCAATTATTTCAATACCATAATTTAACATAATTTCTTCTATGCCTGTAACAATGCTAACTACCGCAAGAAATTCCATTCCTCATTCTTGCACACAAGTTTCTGTAAAGAAATAAAATTCCCTTTCTTATTATAACATAGAGGTTTCTGTAAAGAAATAAAATTCCTTTTCTTATTTTAACACAAAGGTTTTTGTAAATGGAACAACATTCATTTCTCATTATAAATTAGATTTTTTCTATAAAATGAACCAAGAAATAAGTTAAGAATTACAAATGTACTTATGTGTCCTTATCCAATCTATCAGGAAGATCAATTAGCAAGAATTGTTCCACCCAACCACAAGACTGACAATGATGTTTATTCTTCCCCTAGAGTTTTCTCCCCTCTAGACAAATATGGAAACCAAAATATTTGAGAGAGTTTGTTCCTGAACCTCAAGACTACACCAGTCCAGTCCATAACTCTCTACTCAAGGATATTTCCGATTATTCCACTCGCTCTTTGTCCAGGTCAAGAATGCCTTAGCCTGGTCATGTCATGCCAACCTTCACAACATCCTATGCAAGTCACAAATTTTCCCATATTTCTTTATCTCAATCCCCCATCCTTCATCTGCCATCCTTGGATCTTCTTCCTACCGAAATGGAGTAACTTTCTCCAAGTGTATAGGAGGTTTGAAATTTCATTTTTAATTTTTATTTTAGGTCGTTTCCATGACTTCCAAAATGTACCCTCCTAATCCATTTCAAAATTAAAATTGTATTTCTATCATAGACGTTTACTAGACCTTTTTCACTAGGCCATGAGTTATTGAGTCTTGTAAAGCAAAAGTAGCTAGCACTAAAACAAATATTTACAACAAATGGGGTGTTACATGGAAGTAGAAAACAAATATTCACAACAATTGGGGATCTCTCAGCCTAGTATGATGAGGAGATATTCTCACAAAACATTATATTTAAAAATATAAAATAATACTTA
>APFE031009404.1:9676-19993 GCA_000404065.3 Pinus taeda | reverse complement strand
AGGATGACTAGTGCAATCAATCCATTCCTTTTAGCCCTGGATTTGTTTCAGTTTAAAATAGAAGTATACAAATATACTTCTCCAATGTCTATGCTTTAACCATTCACCTTAAGATGTTTTCACAATATAATTTCCTAAGTCTATTTAATATCTTCATTATCATAAAAACCAACCTATATCCATCTTAAGTCCACATCTACCACTCTTAGGGGGATGAAATCTATTTATCCCTCTGAGCACTTGGTAGACCCAGAATTAAGATGGATCTAAGATAGAATTTCCCCTTTATAGTCTATGCTCACATGAATACCATGGGTCAATACCATGGGTTATCATAAACCTGGAGCTTAAAAATTACTATTAGAAATTTATAAAAATTAATAAAATTAATAGTTGATTTTTATTTTAACCAAGCTAAAATGTTTAACATACACTAAATTACAACATCCATTTTTACTCTTGATCGGATCAAATATTTTTTCACTCTATGCTAGTTTGCATATCACGATATTTGATACCTCTCCAGGGTTAGTAAATCCAGAGTAAAGATGAATCTATTCTGGTTTAATTCCCACATTTAAATAGCCTACATTCCAAGTGAATACCATGGGTCAATACCATGTGCCATTTTGGTGAATACGGTGGTTCAATACCATGTGCCATTTTTATTTTTATTAATACTAATATTAGGGTTAATAATGTTTTTTTGCATGGTATTAATATAAAAAATATAAAAATTGTTTTATTTGTTTACCATACCTCTCGTTTATTTATATTTTTATTAATTTACCATTCCAATCATAAATACAAGGTGACTTATGGAGTAAATATAAAAAAAATGTTTTATTTGTTTACCATACCTCTCGCTTATTTATATTTTTATTAATTTACCATACCAATCATAAATACAAGGTGACTTATGGAGTAAATATAAAAAAATGTTTTATTTGTTTACCATACCTCTCACTTATTTATATTTTTATTTATTTACCATACCTTTTGAGTAAGTATAAGTATAAAAAAACGTTTTATTTATTTACCATACCTCCACTTTACTTATATTTTTATTTGTTTACACCCTTGCATGTATATAAGGTGACTTATGGAGTAAATATAAAAAATGCTTTATTTATTGACTATACCTCTCATTTATTTATATTTATATTAATTATGCTTTATTTATTTACCATACCTCTCATTTATTTATATTTTTATTAATTTACCATACCTCTTTTATAAATATGGTATTTGGGCCTTTGGCCCATAAGATTCACTTAAATAAAACCTATTCTTGAAAATGGGCGAATGGAAGGTTGTAACTCCTAATTTCAAGGGCTAAATTTACCTTTTTTACCCTCTCCCTTAAAATAAGGTGGGCTATTTGAGGTGATTCGTAAAAATGTACTATGATACAAAATATTCGTACACTAAAAATATAAAACCCCTTAATTTCGCCAAAGGGAGAACATTCGCCCCTAAAATTTTCTATGAGCTTTACTTGGTCATATGAACCCTCCGACATCATTTCCAGTTTAAGCTTGGAACAGAAGGCCACTCTTTACACTCACACTCCTAGGCTAGAGATTGAAAAATTGATGAACTTGGATCAGTGGGAGGAGTACACTCTGTAAGAAGATGATGAACAAGTTATGTCTACAACCACTTCACAGACACCAGTACTTCAAGAGAAGCATGACAAAAGTCCAAGAGAAGAAAATTCTCTTGCATTAACAGAAATTGGAGCCAAGAAATTCCTAATATATACAAAGAAGCATAAAACTAATCCAAAGCCAGTTTCCATGTAGGATGATGAAGGACATGCTACTATAGATTCAATAGGTCTACATGTTACTAGAAAACATTTTGCGGGTACAATATGAGTTACTTGTTCCCACTAGAACTTGTGGGTTTGATTTTAACTATTCTTCAATTATTGCAGGTTGGACTCCTTGTTGAAGTGATTTCTCCTAACAACAAGCTCTTGGATAGGTCCACTCCTTTCTTCTTCCAATTTCTTTTATTCCCTTCCGGACATGAACTAGGGTTTTCATGGTTTCCTTCCCCAAACCTATGATTTTTTGGGGTTTCCCTTCATATGGATTTGAGGAACCCTTTTAGTTGAAAGTTTTCTCAGTTTAGCATGGATAATGTTTTACCATGTAGTAACGACCTATTGCATGCTTTCTATTGATTGACTACAGTTGTACAATAGTAATTTATTTTTTTGTAGCTTGACACACAACTGTCATTGTTGGCTAGTTTTCTAATTACTATAATTTTAAGTACTGGGTCTATAATTATGACTTGCATAGCATTTGTTTTTTTTGTTTTGTTAAGTTTCAGTCTCCTCTTGGATAGTTTCAAATACCTCAGTATTGGTTATGATATTAAGGGTTAAATGATATATAGATATTTTTTACTATCTCTTTGTACTACTTTAGTTGAATATCTTAATTTTTTTTTTTTGTAATGCTTGGCAAGACCTTCCATTTTCTATTATATATATAAGGAAAATTTACACCACAAAGTTTTACCTGGTGGACTCAACTCGCCCAGTGGGGAAACCAAATCTGTTGGCCACCGGTCAACATTATACACCATCCAAAACAAACTTGCTTCAATATTTCTTTCAATGCTATGTAGGTCTCAGTCTCATGTCCAAATACTATATAACTTCTAACATAAACAACAGGAAAGGTAAATTCTATCTGCATAAACAAAAACTAATCTTAGAGGAACTAATCCTTCTAGGCATTTTGCCCCTCAGAGTCCGAGGCAACAGGATCGGGATCATCAATAGTTGTCTCTGGCATTCCAAATAGCTCCATGATGTAAGATATGTGACAGTCGATACGGTCCATCATGACATCCTATTTTTGCAACTGGAATAGTATTTTCTCCATGTTTTTTTGTAATTGGGCAGGCCCTACAGTGTAACTACCATCCCCAGAGAAATTTGTTCCATTGCTTTACCAAGAAAACTTTTCATCAATAAATATAGATACAGGGTCTGTTTGAATTGTGTGATTCTATGTCTTGTGTTCCCTAGGTCAAGAACCATCGTCCTCGAGATTTCTATCTCATCATCTGGTTCCAGCTATATATTTTGAGTCATATATTTCTCAAGCATGACTCCCAATGAGCCCATAAGAAGATGAATGAAAAATTGCAGCAATCAAAGAAACATACTTTCAAGTAGAAATAAAAGATGAAAATTGGCTATGGCATTTAAGATTTGATAATCTCAATTTTGTAGGTATAAAATTACTACGTAGGAAATGAATAGTAAAGGGTTGGCCCTTATACAAAAAAACCATAAAGATTATGTGAAGGATGCATCATAGTTAAACAACATAGGTAATCATTTCTAGCAAGAATGTCAACAAGGGAAATGGAAACTTTGGAGATCATCCATTCACATTTGGGTGGACCAATGCATACACCTTCAATTAGTGGAAGTTGTCATTTCTTCAGATTCATAGATGAATACAAAAGAAAAACACATGTCTACTTTCTAAGATACAAAAATGAAGTGTTTGAGTGTTTTTGTCAATTCAAGTCTCTTGTTGAAAAACAAAGTGGGCACCACATTGGGAAATGATAAAGGTGTTGAATATATTTCAAATGAATTCCTATGTTTTTAGGATAAGCATGGAATTTGAAAAAACTTCACAACAAGGTACTCACCTCAACAAAATGGTGTTGTTGAAAGGAAAAATAGAACAATTCTCGAAATGGAAAGGAGTATGTTAAAACAAAACATTTTCTAAATGAATACTGCAATGAATCTATAACATGTTGAATTTACATTATAAATAAATGTCCAACACAACTTGGAGCTGGGATTGCCCTGTATCCTTCTTCATTAGAAAATATTCACCCACACTCAGATGTTCCTGAAGAATCGCTGAGGAATCTTTTGGATAGGCTTAATATGTTTGAACAACCGTCAACATCAAGGACTGTGTTACCCGACACTACAATAGTAGAAGATCCTTCTGCTATTCCAACAATGTTCGTCGGCGTGCCATCTGTCCCAACTAGCTTTCAATCGTTGGATGGAGTCCATCCAGGGGCTATTTCGACAGTATGGACTGTTCCCGTTTGTTCATCCGGAATTATATCTGGAATCTCTTACGTTGAGTCTCAACAAATTGATCCGTCACAAGGTCAATTTGGGCAAACCGGTCCCCAAATGCAAATCATTCCTTTGAGTACTGGATACCGTCGTATGGAGGGTCGTATACCCTTTAGTTGCCTTCCTCAGAAGGACAACCATGCCTGAGTTCACAACAGAATTTAGGTTATGTTGGAATCACAACTAGCGGTTGGGTGCCAATCCTGTCTCAACAACCAAGAGTTGTATGCTCAATACAACAAAGTTTACGTATGACAAATATCCCCACTACGCCAGCTATTGTGGCGGTATCGCAAGTACAAGCATCGCCAGTTGTATGCCAACCCCAAGTTTCACAGGTTGTAATGCAACAATCTCTTGTACCTCCGACACAACCACAATCGCCAACTATGGAATAGCACATGTTCAAATGGGGAACACCAATCCCCATCTTGGTCAAACAGTTAGTATTGGACAATAGCCCATGGCTTCACAACCATGACTGGTGCAACACCAACAACCGGAATTCCAGTAGGCTTACCAAGGATATGAGCAACAAGTCTTTGCAAGTAATGGGCAGCCGTATCAGCCATATCATAATGGTTATGCCCATCAACCTTACCAAAGCTACCAACATCAAATGCATTATGCTGGTATGCAAAGACCGACTGCTCAAACAATTCCATCTTATCCTGGGTATGCTCAACCAACCCTGAATCAACAGTTTCCTTTCATGGAAACTTTAGAGTTACCGGATCTAAGTCGGCTAACGAACGATCCAATTGCATACGCCCCTTGGTGGCTGATGATTCCGCATAAACTTTCGTCGGATATTCCTAAATTTAATGGGAATCCAGGCACTCTATGGTGTTCATCAAACAATCCCAATGATGATTTGATTTGACTTCGCCTCTTTCAGCGCATGTTAACTGGTTTAGCAGCAAAGTGGTATATTGAACTGCCTAGAGCTTTGTTTGATAACTTCAGTACCCTAGCCACAACCTTTTTAACCCATTTTTAGTTACCTATAAGGTACGAAACAGGAACTGAGCTAGTTACCAGTTTCAAACAAACGACAACCACTCACATATCCGATCATATTCATGAGTGGCGACGTCGTCGTAGAATGGTAAAAACATATGTTCCTGATCAGCTATTGGCTGAATGGTTTATTAAGTCACTATTACCCGCTATTACAGAAGATGTGGCAAAGGGAGGAGTCGTCACTGAAGAGCAAGTTATTGCTCATGCACAATATCTAGACTTGATATATACTCAGTCTGGCATGGTCTACGATAAAATCCCTGACACTCCTAGACCAGAATTTTCTGTTCCTCTGTCTCCTAAATCAAATAAAGACTCTCATGCCGGTGATGGTATGATAGGTACGACAAGCACTAAAACTGCAAAGGCTACATCGAAAAAGGCTTGCACAGTTTCGAGTCAAAATGAAAATGAGGAACCTCTAGCCTCGGAAGTAAATGTTGTGTCAATAGACAAAGGCAAAGAACCCAAGCAGCCAAGAGGCAAGAAGAAAAAACAAGGGAAGAAGAAAAACCAGGAGGACTCATCTCCTAGAAAATCTTCTGCAAACCCTTCTGGGAATGGGAAACCAAAAACTCCATGTCATATATGTGACGAGGATCACTGGACCAGAGACTGTCCATATAAAGAAGAACTTAGAAAATATTTCAAAAGTTCGAAAACCTTTGTTGTATTGATAGATCCGCTTCCAAACCTAGGAACAAATCTGGTTGCTAGCGAAAATGCTTCCCCATCCCAAGTGCTAATGTTGTCAGTTTCAAAGGAACTTAATGATGCTCTGATATCGACAAGGAGTAAAGATTACGGGAATCCATAGATGTCGAACAACAAGGATAATGATCAACCTAGTAGTTCCACAACAACTTCAACCAAAGTCGTGCCACCCATCATTCCTGAATTAACAATAAAACCGCCAAAAGGAGTAGTACACAAATCGATGTTTAATCCTCGTGCCCGAGCAACACAACACTATAATATAGTGGAGGATTTAGCCCAATCGCCCTCTGCGATGTCGACTCTTGAGGTACTATAGAATTGCCCCTCCCAAAAGCACGCTTTATTATCAGCAATAGGTGGGATTGACCCAATGGATTCCAATCTTGTATCTTTTAATCCCAAAGGATACGACCCTCAGTTACCAGCTCAACTAGCTTTCCTCATTCAAGTGAAAGCCCTCAACAAAACTATTCATAGAACAACTATTGATGAGGGGGCATCCACATGTATCATGTCGATGAGTTGCTGGAAAACTCTAGGGTCTCCATCCTTGTCGTGATCATCAACAACATTGAAAGCATTTGATGGACGAACATACACCCCATATGGAATACTAAGTAACTTGCAAGTCGAACTGGGGGGCAAAATAGTAGAAATCAATGTTGAAGTCATCGACGAAAATATTGATTACAACATCCTACTGGGAAGACCCTGGATATATGCCATGGTAGCCATTGTGTCGACCTACTTTAGGAAAATTGCATTTCCTTCCCAAGGAGGAATTCCAATCATCGACCAAAAAACTTTCTCCCCAACAGTTCGCAAGTTACGAGAAGCATTTCGATGATCCATGGAAGCCCTAGCATGCTTCATAATATCGGAGTAGGCCTACTAAAAGACCCTACGTTAATGGGAACTTTTACCCTACCGCCTCCTACAAATTTGGTGGAAGTGGCTAATGTAGGAACCTGCAATATGATATCTTCCATTCAAAAGATGTCAGAAAACGATGTTAAAATGGATCAGTCACAAGTTTTGCCTCTAACCCCACTGGAAATATTATAGCAACAATGTTTTCAACATGGGAGGAAAACCCGTATCAACGCTCATCGAGCGTTTGGATAGATAGGTCTAAGGAATATGGCACCCCTTCAGATCCTTGGTCACAAGTACACTCTACAGATGAAAGAATCATTCAATCGATGATGATTGATGGGGCACCATGGGAAGATTACCACCATCGTTCCCATCTTTTTAACTGGAAAGAAGATAATTCCAGTGACCTACACCATGCTTTAGTATTTGACTTTCTGACAAATACTGTAAATACGGTGCATTCCGAGAGAAACCTATCCAATATCGAAGAGACTACTGCCATAAATATCTCAATCAAAACAGTTGTTGTAGAGAATATTCATGTTGGAAAATCCTGTTCTTCTTTAGAACTGGAAATATATAGCACTCTCTTTCACGAGTTTAGAGATGTCTTTGCTTGGTCATATGATGAATTGCCAGGTATTGACTCGAGCATAGCTGAACACGAAATTAATATGTATCCAGAAGTCAAACCGGTACGACAACGGCTAAGGCAGGTGCACCCCAAGAAAGTCGTTGCCATCAAGGCGGAAGTTTAAAAACTCCTCCATTCTGGTTTCATTTACCCCGATCCTCTATCTGATTGGGTATCAAATATTGTTCCTGTGATGAAAAAACAAGGAACGGTTAGAGTGTGCATCGATTACAGGGATGTAAATCAAGCTTGTCCAAAAGACAACTACCCTACACCCTTTATCGACCAGATAATTGATGAATGCATCGGATGCAAAATCTTTTCATTTATGGATGGATTTTCTAGGTATAATCAAATAAATATCCGCCCACAGGACCAGTCAAAGACTACATTCATTTGTCCATGGGGCACATTTGCATATCACAAGCTACCCTTTGGCTTGAAGAATGCATGGGAAACTTTTCAGAGAGAAATGAACTATGCTTTCCATGACATCAAAAACATCGTTCAACCTTATCTTGATGATCTCCTAGCTCATTCACGAAAGGAGACCGATCATCCATGCCATTTGAGAGCGATATCTCTATGTTGCCGACACTACAAGATACGACTCAATCCACACGAATGTGTGTTTTGTGTCAGTTCTGGTCGTTTACTTGGCTTCGTAGTCTCAAAGGATGGGATTCGTCTTGACCTTTGCAAGGTTTAGGCAATCATCGATTTGCCTCCACCTTCAATCTTGCTTCAGATTCAGAAACTCAAAGGGAAAGCAAATTTCCTCAGGAGGTTCATTCCAAATTACGCTGAACAAGCTAAAGGTTATACTCCTCTATTGAAAAAGGAAGTACCCTTCGTTTGGGACCCGGTTGCGCAAGCCTCCTTTGATGCTTTAAAGAAATCTCTAATACAAGCATCATTAATGTATGCTCCTAATTATCAGAAAGACTTTAACCTATATTTGGCTGCAGCAGATACGACCATAGCAATGGTTTTAGTTCAAGAAGACAATGGAATTGAACATCCTATATATTATTTAAGCCAAAACTTAAATGATATGAAAATGAAATACTCCTACGTTGAAAAGCTAGCCCTCGCAACTTTTCAAGCAATACAGATATTTCAACACTATGTCCTCTTCAGGAAAAGTACCATTTTATCAGATTGCAACCCCATGACTTATATATTGTCGTGACAGTTGCTAGGGGGAAAATATTAAAAATGGATAGCAATCCTACAAGAGTTTGATTTGGAATTAAAAAAATCCAAATCAAATAAAGCCCTGGTATTCGCGGAGTTACTATGCGATCTCCCATCGTCGTCCAATGATGCAACATCCGAAGAAGAAATCGTGGATGAAAATTTGTTTCTGATACCTTCAAGTGATCTGTGATATGGAGATATAATCATTTATCTCTAGACACAAGCATATAGGCATATTACCTCACGCTTCGAACAATGACGTATTCGATACTAAGCAAAAGACTACACGATCGTCGGTGATACTCTTTACCATCGTGGTATTGATACAGTTCTGCGGAGGTGCCTCACCCATGAGGAGGCCGAAAAAGTCCTGAATAACTGTAATTCAGGCGCATGTGGGGGGAATCAATCTGGTTATGCTACGGCGCAAAAAAATTTTGCGAGCAGGATACTTCTGGCCAAGAATGTTCAAAGATTGCATAACTGCAGTTAGAATTTGCCATGCTTGCCAAATTTTCGATAGCAAAACTAGAAAACCACCCGCACCACTCCAACCAATAGTAGCTGTTGGGCCATTCGCCAAATGGGGCATAGATTTCATGACATGTAACCCCACCTCGGCCGGGGTGCATGGGTACATAATAGTCGCGGTAGACTATTTTACCAAATGGGCCGAGGCAATGCCTACATTAAACAACAATGGTGAAATGGCTGCCCTTTTCTTTTCTAATCACATAGTCTCTAGATTCGGCATTCCACAGGCCATAGTCATAGATCATGGATTGTATTTTTGCAATCATGTGATGGTTGAGTTGGCTTCCAAATTAGGATTGTCCCACGACAGCTCTACTTCGTACTATATGCAAGCCAACGGACAGGTTGAGGCAATCAAAAAAGTCCTAAAGCGCATGCTGCAAAGGATGATCGGAGTCCACAAATGGGATTGGCACCTAATCCTGTACTCGGCCTTGTGGGCATATCGGACATCGGTAAGAAATGCAACCGGGTTCACACCTTTTAAACTTCTTTACGGTCTGGAAGCAATCTTACCAGTTCAATGTGAAATCTCGTCCCTCAAACTCGCAGACGACCTTCTCCCTGGAACCTCAGAAGAAGAGGCTCGTTTCTTGGAACTAATCCAATTGGATGAAACCCGTCATGATGTAGCTTCAGCTAACAAAGCTCATAAGAAATGAGTCAAAGTGTAGTTGGACAAGAATGTCAAACCTCACGTCTTCTCAGAACGTGACCTGGTCTTACTTTATGACCAGGAATCCGATAAGTTGGGAGCAGGGAAATTCAAATCATTATGGATGGGTCCGTATATTGTTAAGCGAGTATTAGCAAAAGGAGTCTACAAGTTTATGGATTATGATGGGATTACACTAGCGCAACCTCACAACGGGTCGTACCTCAAGCGTTACTATGCTTGATTTCGCATAGTAATGACCATCATCGTGAGCAATGTTATTGCAGGGTTCAAGCTCATTAAAAAATAATCCCTCCACGAGCAGTTTTAGCGCATAGTTTAAGCTTGTTAAAAAATAAACATAAGTCATGAGCAAATGTTTCCCCCAACATTTAAGCTCATTAAAAAATGAACTGGTAAATAACCATTGCGAATGCCTTATCGCCATCTTTTGAGCCTTGGTCGTGTTCTCATCATCACCTCCACTCTGTTTTTAGCCGATCATTCACCCCCATATGATTGTTTACCCCTTCGAGGAAC